>CAEFZY010058856.1:0-24369 GCA_903066815.1 Brachyrhaphis roseni
TATCTATCTATCTATCTATCTATCTATCTATCTATCTATCTATCTATCTATCTATCTATCTATCTATCTATCTAATCATTGATGTTCATGAACTGCATATTATTTGTCATAAAAAAACCCTCTCTATTTCTAGTAATCATGAACAGATGATGATTTTTGCTACAATTGAAAGAAACCAAAGTGGGAAAGTGATGCAAGTAGTCCTCCATCCATCCCATACCCTCATGTAAGGAAGGCTGCCAAGAATCAGCCTCTGCAGGTTTACCTTTTGGTCAGCATTGTGCCTGACCTTCCGAACAGCCTCATGCCTCCACATCCTCAGACAAACCAGGAAGCTTCCCAGGTACATGACCATATTGATGAAGATGAACGCCGTTCCCGCCATCTGACCTCCGTCAACTCGACACAGATTGGCCATGATGGGGTTAACCCCGATCGTCATGTGGCACAGTCCCCCTCGATTCAAGTCATTGATGTATACGATCCCTGCGGCCAGGTAAAACAGGAACAGGGCCAGGTTGATGAAGGCCTCAGTCAGGGGCCACCAGGAGGAGTCCAGGAGGATGGTTCGATAATACATGGTCATTCCTGTCACGAGCAAACTCAGAGTAATCATCCAGGAGATTCCAGCTACAGATAAAACGAAGGCAGTCATGGGCCCTGTGTAGCTGTACCCAGACAGTCCGAGCCCATTGCTGTTTATTCCACTGTAGAGCCCATAGGTGTTGAACCACTCACTGTCCTTTTGTATGTAGGCAATGACACATGCAGACACCATGCCGCCAAACAGGAGCTGGAGCCCAGCCAGCAGCCTGAGCAAACCCGGCCATGATTTCAAATAGGAGTACTTCTGCTGATAGACCTCCACCTTGGCGGCGTAGTACTCTGCAGGGTGGATGCTGGTCAGCAGAGACTCTTCCTGTAGGCTCTGACAGAAACACTCTGGGGTGGTTTGTCTGAGCAAAGACTTCTTTGAGTCTTTGGTGGAGTTCCCTGACGACTCATCCCAGCTCCTGCGCTCCAGGAAGGGACTCACCGGGGGGCTCACCCTGGTCCCATTGGGAAGAATCTGGATTCCAGTTTTGGTGGTTTCAGAATCACTCTCTCCTGCACGCTTATTTATGATCCCACACAATGATTTAGGAATGAGGGATCTAAGTTTGGACTTCATGCTCCTTTTGCTGTTCTCAGCATCAGATGGAGAGCTGGATGTGCGGCTCTTGGACATGCTGTCTTCATCACTGTCGTCCGTCACATGGTTAGGCGGAGGTGTGTGAGTGACCCACACAGGCACTGCTGGACTGGTGGGGGTCTTGTTGTGAGAAGAAGACCCGTCTTCACCTCCGTGTTCTTGCCCCTTGAATTTTGCGCTCCAGTTTCTCATGCTGTGGGAACATTTGAAAGCTTTGTGATGCAAGAATAGAAAACATATGAGGGTTATTAAAATGTGCTTCTAAAATTAGCACCACTTCCATTGTCAGCTGGTTTAATATTGTTTTTCACTTATTAAAGGGGCAGTATTGTGTTTTCCAGCCACATAGTGCCATTTTATAGCACTATCAGTTAGCTATGGTAAATATCAAATAAGACTTAGAAGAAACTTGACATTGTAATTTAATGCCTTGAAATTGGGCCTCTGTCACTTTAAGAAACTTCTTCTTCTGACACTCTGTCTTCAGGAAGTCAACACAACTTTGCTCGTCCTCTGAGAAGTAGCTCTCCTATAAGGAGCTCAGCAGTTCCGTAGTTGCTAATTGCTGCTGGCTAGTCTGAAGGAGCTGAGTGAGGGAATCATTGGGAGGGGGGGGCTCCTCTGTGAGGCAGAAGCTCTGAGGAGGAGCTTCATCTTTGAAGGCGTTGCTATGTCCGTCTAGGTGTCCATATAGCTGAATGGTTGCCATGGAGATTAAAGGATTTCTCAAACAAGTATGAAAGAATCAAGGAAACACTGCAGGTATATTATGGAATAACATTATAACATGATGTAAAGGTCAAACATTTTTATTTTACATCATATTGCCCCTTTAACCGAACTTGAGGTTCTGAAAAATGTTCCAGTAATCATTGCCTTTGAACTGTTTTCCATTTTGTGTACAAAGTCTAAAGTCACACGTTGGCGTCTTATTCAGGTGTTGGAGCAACAAGCTTCTTGGGAGCGGCTACGTGTGAGGCGTTTTGGTAACATTATAGTTGGTGATTTTACAGAAAAGCTACAGATTCAACACGTTGGACACAATTGTTTATAAACTGTGTGATGCTGTGAGCGCTCCGGTGAAGACATCTGCATACTGTTGGAAAAAAAACAAAACAAATCATCATCCTCTTGTCGTCTTCTTCGCCACTGGCTGTTGATCACATGATTCAAGAGGCAGAAAAAGTTTTGATGTAGCCAGGAAACCGTCTCATCATAGCTCAAAAACTTTTTAATCATAAAACAAGATTTTTTTTCATTGTTGTGTTTTTATTGAGCAAATTTATGTTCAGATTTTCAATTTGCACAATTTTGTGGTTAAAACATAGCTACTGCTACAGTTCTAGACTTTGGTGTCTTTTGGGTGTGTATCTTGAACTTTTCTAACTTTTCATCATGTTACAGTGTAACAATGAAAAGTTGTTCATAATTCAACTGCTTTTCCACAGCACTGTATAACAAGAGCTGAGAGACGACTGTGAAGCTGTTACATCAGCAGGAGCAAGTACCACGGTGTACTTTGAAAAACGTCAAGGCCATTAGTCTGTATTTCTTGGTTCAAAACCGTTCAGAATTACTTTAAACCCACTACAGACAAAAAAACCCCCAAACTAACAAACATTTCAAATACGTCCTCTTCTCTGCTACTCTGTGACAAATCAGAGAAGGAGCCCAGCGGGCCTCCAGTGTAGCCTAGACTAGTTGTGACTCACAGCAACACAGCAAAAACTTTTAAAACAGAAATCCTTACCTTCTCCGTTTGGCTGCGGCTCTGTGGCCATGCAGAGGGTTAAGTAGCTGCTTTCAGAGGACCTGGATAGTTGATAGAAGCAGTAATATGGCCGCGGTGTCCACCAGGCCCAGGCTCTCAGTTGACTCACCACAGGTTTCAAACAAGGCAACGAGCCAGAGTGCGTGGGAAGCTGTGAGGGGAGTAAACGCTTAATCATTAAGCCCTGACTGCGGCTGTGCAGCTGCCGACTGGCACTATGTGGTTAATCTGTGGGAGAGAAAGTCAGGTAGCAGCAAGGAATCAAACTAGTGTTCCCTGCAGGTAAAAGCCATTAATATCTTCCACACTTCTTGGAAATCACATTGATGCTGATTTCTTGATTAGAAAAAGAGGAGAAAACTAATTGTCTACCTGCTTCATAGCCTGTTGGGTACATATGAAAGCCCAGGAGGTTTATTAGTATTAAAAATATCACTTTGAATTATCAGCTTCTGCAGAAGATTAGGCTTTTTCTTGGAGACAATAGTTTATACAATCTGCATATTATCAGTCACATCCCATCTAAAATACTTCATCATTCTTTTATTTATGAATAATTCATCCCCATCTCAGCTGTGTCATATTGTGCTACACAGAGAGCTGGCTGTGTGCCACTAGAGGGCAGCAAACTTCTGCGTGTCACAGCTTCTCTTCCCCCATCTCCCGATCTCCAATTTGCTGTGCTTCTTTCCCAGGTTTACGGTTTTATAGTTTTTAATCCGTCGCCCTTTGGCCGTGCATGGTTACATAAGATGATAAATAAATGCAGCAAAGAGAGTTTATTGACTATTTGGGGTTTTTAATTTGGTTTAGTGTTTCCAAAGAGCAAACAGAAACAGAAACTTCTCATCTGTATGTCTGCCCCCTGGTTAAGTTACATATCTTCGCTTCAACATTGAGTTTCACCCTTGAACACATCACTGGCCCAGAGACTCGTACTGCATGTGTATCTGTTCTGTGCCAGCGATCCTTCCAAAAACAGCATGGGTTTTCATCAAGCTTGAGGCAAGGACATCTGCAGTTCAACTCCCCACTGCCCCTCTGGAAAACACACATTCAGAAAGACTACAGTACGCTTTGTCGATACAATGCAACCAAGACATATAATAAAACTCACGCTCCCTCAAGTGAGTCCCACCAGTAGCCTTTGCCCGGGGCTCGCTCGTCTGCATGTGCTCTTCTGCCAGCAGAGGCATCTGTCCTGCAAGTACTGGGAACTCTGTATTGTAGTGTAAGATTCATAGTTTACATAAAGCTTTGGAAAAAATGAAGAGTCCACTGCACTGAGCCCCATTGAAAACCTCATGGTTATTCCAATCAAATATTGATTTCTGAACTCTCCCTGAGTTAAAACATTAGTATTGTTGTTTCTAAATGAATATGAAATAAATAAATTTGGGGTAAAGCTCAGGGTTAGGCTATAGAAATTGATCTAATATAAATGGAAGTCAATGCAAAGTCCTTGTGAAGAAAGAAAAACGTAATCTGTGTGTGGGTGTGTGTGTGTGTGGAGGGGTGGGGGTTGTATTTGTGTGCAGGTGGGTGAAAAAGAATTTGCCCTGTTAACTTGTGATATACTTCATGAAAATCTGCAGTCATTTCTGACATTTAACAGCAGCTTGCTAACCACTGGTACTGACTGTGAAAGGTCACTGTCTCCTGTCCCTTTACAGCTCGTCTGAGTCCCGTTCAGTGCTTGTGGCGGATCGTCAAGCACTGGCATACGAAGCTCTGTTGAGCGATGGAAGCTGTCAGTGCAAACATCCATGGCTGTTTATGTGGCTAAAGTTAGTCAGTTTTATTTTTCAGATCCTGCATAAAGTGTAAGATGGGATCATAGATCTTAACTTTCTGGCCTTGGCTGAAATGATTCTGTCATGTGAACGACAACCTGACAAGAATTATAGGACTCACCCTGCACATCCACCACATCCTGACTCTGGGTGAACGCGTGTTCCTGTGGAATGTGATCAAAGTGAAGAATCTGCATCCTGGATGTTCAGATGGACAGACGCTCTGCTTCCTTTACAGGTAAATGAAGCAGGGGAACTGTAGCAGCTTTCAACAAACAGGAACATTTGTATCTGTTTATTATGCCTCAGATTTCTCAGAGGGAGGGAGGGGTAATAAAACACAAACACAGAAAGAGTTAAAAAAATGTTTGGTGCTGAAAGAAATTATAGTGAAAAGACCTTTGGTGGAATGAAAAGGTCTTCCACCGCCGTTCCCCGACAGTAGACAGTGAGCATTAAAGTGGCCGAAAAGCAAAATCAATACACCCATTCGCTCTTATTTTCCCAAGTGTATGCCTAACCACGTTAGCTGAAGGCGATATGAGGGTATTAAGTGTATGCAACCGTCCGCTGCTCCCTCTTTGATCATGCAGACAGAGAAGTGTGGCCTGTGATAAATTTAATAAATTAAGAAAACCTTCCCTCCTGCCTGCCACAAGCTGTCCCCAAAGGATCTTTTCACAGTGAGATTAACCTCAGCTTCCTCACACACTGGCTCCTTCCCGCGTTGTTATTCAGCGTTCAGGGTGCTGTTTCCTTTGTTTTGTTTTTTTCACTGCGTGTTTGATGCTACCATCCAGACTTTTCTTTATTTTCTATCAAATAAATGCAATTCATTTTAGACATACTGTGGCACTGAGGGAACATGTTGTTGTTTCTGTTCTGTTTTTCTGTAAATAGTGACTTATTCAAGATTAAATTTATCCTCCCAAAATGGGCTTCCATACAGGATTGGTCTGTGGTGACATGGCATAAGGCAGCTGATCTGAGTTCTTCTAAAGACATCCATTAGTGTCTTTCTAATTCTTTCTTAACTGCTTATATGCTTCAAATGTATTTATTTTTTGCATTGTGAGCTGATGCAGCAGAAAATTACAACAACATAGAGCAAAAATGATTAATTGGACAAATTGATTTGTAAAATGATTGTAATTTAGTAATTGTTACAGGCATTTAATCACTATGCAGACTCCATAACGGATATTTGCTGACAGAAAAACATTATCAAAGCAGTAATTAAGCCAAAACTGTACAAATCTTAAATGTTGCATTTAAAAATAAAAAAAAACCCTTTGTCTTTAAATCTGTTCCACCCAAAACTCCCAGAGTGTCATAGTTTTGGCTTCAACGCAGTTCAAATTCAGTGTAAAAGGTTTCTGTGAAGCTTCTTTTGCTATCCAGTTATTAATTGGTTAATCCTAAAATTGGTCAACATTTCAGCCCTACACTGTATTGATGTTAAGTCAAGCCTGAGCTTTTCAAATGTTGATGATACAAATATTTCTTAGCTGCAGATGCATCGTTTGCTACAAATAATTGCGCGTTCACTAAAGGAATGCTGCAGCTGCATATCAGGCAATAAAATGTTTAACTGAACTGATTTCTTTGCATCTTTCAGTCTACTTTTAATATTGTGCAATAGAGGCTTAAGTGGTTAAATGAAGCATCTGCAGATTTAAAAAAAAATCCAATTAATCGATTAATTGTCATAATAATCATGAGTTGCAGCCACACAAACATATGTCTCATTGTCACCAGGGAAACTATCAAAAACAAACCACATGAGAAGTCTTTGTAAAGGCAGGCTACAACAGTGAAATTTCACTATTGCAGAGCATCAAACAGAGATGTTATGAGTTCAGATGACACAGAGTCTAACTGTATTAGACATCAGGTAACTTTTTGAAATGACAAAAGCAAAATCAAGCATTCACTTGTTATGTGAGTTGTAAATATGGACAGAAATCAATCTGATAGGAGATTTTAAGCAGGAATATCAACAGATTTGTAGCAGCTCATTGTCACTGAGATCAGACTCTGAACCAAACACGAGACTGAACCTTCTGCAGCCTGAATGATCCTGAATTCATGACTAAATCCATCAATTCTTTCTCTCATGTAGTTTATTAATGCTCAGCTGTTCTTCCTCTGTGATGTCATTGACTCAAATGTACACAAAGAAGAATTAGCTTTTTATTCTTCAATGCGTTTTAAATTTTTTTTTTTGTATTTTGTGAAATCCTGTAGGCTACTGGAAATCTACAGTTCATTACCCAGATGTGTTTTAAATTATTAGCATATTTGTTGGTGAAAAGTAAAAAATATTAAACTTTCGTTTTGCTTCTCAAATTAACAATTTTTGTTGTTACAAGCAAAATCAGCTGAAGGTTTTCCTCCTTAGGGCGTTATCTGCTGTAACCAGATTGATGTGTTTTTCCCCCCATTTTTATTTGCACTGGGAAGCAAGATTTTAGTCTGGTTCACATTCAAAGTCTTAGATGATCTTTACCGTCCCGGAGCAGCAAGAACATCAGGAAGTCTGCAGTGGAGCTGTTCCTTGTGTTCCTCCTGCTGCATGTGTCTGCATGGGGTTGTGTAGCAACAACTACAGGGTGAATGACTCTGCCACTCTTGTGGGATATCGGTCCGCTGCCAAATCCCTGCTGAATTGACTGTAATTAATCAGGCTGTGCCTTGTTTGTGCATGTGGACACGAATAGTAGCTTGTTATCTGAGCATTAATGGCTCTGTGTGTGAATGTGGGTGTTGTCTGTAGTTCACAGTTCACCCTGGAACAGCGCCCCGACAGCTGCGTGCCCTTCTGAGCACTGTTTACATCTTTATCAATACGTTTTCCTGTAATCATGTTTTAGGATTGCTTCACAGTTTCACAGGAGGGGAAAAAAAACTGTGATGTCTGTATCTGTCAACACATTTTGCCAACGATCCTTTCGAGTGTGACAGTTGGTGTTAGGCTGCTGAACTTCCCGTCCTCGGGAAGGGGAATGTGAAATAATGCCGAAATTATTGTTTTAAAGAAAAGGTTCATGTTTAACAGCAAAGAAAACAGAGTGATAGTCATTGCTGAAAATGGTTTTAATGGGTGGAATTTCTTCTTTCTGAGACAAAAGTTCACCTGCAAAATAAAACAAACAAACAAAAAAAACAGTGAAGAATATACTGGAAACACGGCTATTCCGTTTGCCATCCAGAAAAGAGTTGATTTATTCCAGTGCTACAATGTACATTATGTATCATGTGGCAGTGTACACAGAACAATGACTAGGTTGCAGTTTTACTGCTGTTGGGATGTGTTATTATTCAGCTGAGGTATGTACTGATGCCCCTTCTGCAACTGGTCAGGATAATGAAAGAGTCTGCCATGCTTTCACCTTCACTCATCTATGGTTGTAAGAAATCATAAATTACTTTCATTTGAAAAAAAGTTATGATTTCCTTCTTGAGAAGTGACAAATTGTAACTGGTGTTTCCGCAGGTATTCATTTATGTGTGTAAGAACAAAATGAACTATTTCAGCTGAGGGTGTTACCTCCTAGCTTCCAAACTTAAAATAAAACAAATATTATCTTGTTGGTCTTCATTTTAAATCATTAAAATACATTTACTGGTAGAGTTAGCTATCATGTTTAGTATCCAGAAGGAATATTCTGTTTTGGACATCATTTCAAAACGGGACCCAAATCAGTCCTTACTCTTTGCGAAACCACATGGAAAAGACAAGATGTATGTTGAGCTGCTGGTATAACCACCTGGCCTAGTTCAAACATATGTCATTCAGCATTATTCAATTCTGCCCAAGACATCCTCTGTGTCAGGTACAGAGATGTTCAAGTCATTTTTCTGAAATTCAAGTTGAGTCTAAAGTCTTTAGTCTGAGATTCAAGTCAAAGCTGAGGTTTCTCACCCAAAGCTGAATGAAGTCTTATATCACACAATTCAACAAAAAAGGTTAGGGGCCAATTTAAATTGTTCAAAAAAATGAAAGGTGAAATATTTACCCTATAAATAAATAATATGTAGAATTCAAGGGAAAATAAAATAAAACAATTCTCCATGTGGAATTTCTGAATGAATTAAGCAAAGTACGTTTCAGTTTCACTTTGTGGTGATCTATTTATCATCTGTTAATCCTTGTGTTCGCATAACTGAGGATTATTAATGGTTTGGAAAGTCTATAAGGAGGAAGTATATTTGTAATGACACAACAGCTTAACACAGAGAGAATAAAACATTGGGTGTTATGCTTATTTTAGTCTGAAACTTTCCAAAATCACTCAACATGAAACAGAGGCTGCTGATTCTTACCCACTGTTATGACTGACTGCTGTCTATAAAACATCACTTTAGTTCTGATACTAGCTCTAGACCCACCATGTTTTTGCAAAGCAGTCCATATCCATGTCATCACTGGTCTCTTCTGTATCAAGTTTTGTCGGTAACACTTTATTTTAAGGGCTGTGCATAAAACTGACATGACAGTGTCATAAACATGTTATAACAACAGTCACGAACCTGGAGGAGTCTTCATGAATGCTGTCATAAAGTATCATTCGGTAATTAATGACACTTAATGCAAAGCTGAACTAAAAGTTGCATTAAAAGTGTAAACTTTGCATTAAAAGTCAGTCTTATGCACACCCCTTCAAATAAAGTGTTATCGTTTGTGTCATATCAGAATATTCCTTCTGGCTTTACCTTGGTGCTGAACTGTATTTGTCAGTAACTGTATTTACATGGTTTATCTTTTCCAGTGCACTAATTGGACACAACTACCTTCTCTCAGACACTTCCTCTTTTTTTCTGTTCAGCTTTTAACATCTACAATGATGTCAAATTTGCAGAACACCCATTTTCACTCTAACTTGCTAATTTGAGCCAAAAATAATGTTTGTCAGTAAATGTTCAATGGGTCCATTCAACTTTTCCTTCTCTCCAGGGTTTACAATCCATCCGTCTTACAGTTCTTATGTATCTGTAAAACACAAGTCATAATTCTATAAGATTGTGGACATTTGAGACCCACCATTCACCTTCAATCAGTGCTCTGCTCAATATTTTCAGGTGATGTATAGGAAGAGGCAACAGTAAAGTGTCATTGTTCATTAACTCAAGTTGAAAGGGGGAAAAAAAACCCAGGCAGTCTTGCTTGATTAAGTTCCACTCAAAAAACCTCAAGTTTAGCTTAAAATGAAGTGCTCTCTGGTCAGTCAGGGCTGAAGGAGATTTGCCGTTTTCACTGTTTCACTTGATTTGACTTGGAATCACTTAACAAATGCTGACAGATTTATTGGTCAACAAAGTAGTTTTTTAATGTTACCATCCATGTTTGTTCAAACAAGATGTTGGTATGCTAGCATTAGCCGTTATTTTGTGATAGGAAAGGACGAAATCTGCAGCCATTAATATTTAAAGAACTGGTCTATATATTTGCTTTCCCACTGAGAGTTACCAAGTGACAGGTCTGTACAGTAAATCTATCCCCAGCTTCTACTAGTTAGCTTAGCAGCCTAATTAGAGAGTTGTTGTAACATTACATGTGACCACAGTAAGTCATTTTTACATTCAAGGATGGCATAAACAATGTGCATTATGTTAAATATAGACTTGTTTTAGATTGAGTTTTAGAACATCTTCTGTTGATTGCCAGATGTACTAATTACAAATTACACTCCACTGAGCTTTTATGGGTAAAAATATGTCTGATGCCCTCCTCATACCCACACACACCCGGGGTTTTGCTTGCAGTAATAGGGGTGTTTCTTTAGTCTATTGTGGTAAAGACAGAACTCCCCACCAAGAAGAAAAGTTTAAAAAAACTAAAATCAAAACAATGTTCTTTTTATTGTAAATATATGAATATAATCGATAACGAAAAGTGACAAAAAATCTACTTGAAGATGCCTTTTGACGTGTAAATCGGTTGGAATGTCAGTACAGTAGTCGGACGTTCAAAGGACTTTTAAGATTCCTGTTTGAGCTAAATATGAATATGAGAGGTGAACTAAAAGAGTATAATGTCCTTCAAAATGTTTGAACTCAATAAGGATGACTGGTCAAACAGAAATAGTCATAAAAAATGCTGCGAGATCAGATCGCAGGAGGGATAACCAGACATCTCCTCTCCTCAACGACACCTTATGGAGATTCCAAGGTGTTCCTTGGCCAGATGGGATACTTAGTCCCACCAGTAAGTTTCCAGTATTCCTTAAGGTTTTCTTCCAGTGGAACATGCCTGAAAAAGTTTAATAGGGGAGCATCCAGGAGGCATTCTCATCAGATTTTAGGATCATGTACACTGACCACCATCAGAAGTGGAGAAGAAGCAGCTCTACATTCAACAACTCTGAATAATAGAACTCCTGATCTTTTCTCTAAGGGAGAACAGTAAAGCCAAGCTTTGCTTTTTAAACTAGGCTCTTTCTTCATTATCGCAGATGAAGCCTTAATCCATCTGTTCATCTCCCATTCCATCCTACCATCATTTGTGAACAAAACCCCAAGAAACTTAGGGTGCATTCACACCAGCACCATTTAGTCTGTTTTAATCAAACTCTAGTTTATTTGCCTACAAAGTGGGGTTTATTTGGGAAGATATAAATGTGCAATCAAACTCTGATGTGGACCAAAAAAGTGAACTCTGGTCTGTCTACAAACCTGGGTCTCAGTTCGGTTGAAGTGAACTCTGGTGTGGTTCGAATGCACATGTGACCGCTCCAAAAGCAGGAAGCAGACTATAGGGCAGGGCATTCTGGGTAAATATGACCAAAACAAGAGCATGAGTCTAGATTTGAGGGAGAAATGGTTTGTGGTCTTTAGCCAAAGACAAGAGAAATCCTACAACATCTAAACGCTGATCCCACTCCCACTTTTTGTTTACATTCTGCAAAGAAGGAAGTTGCTCTCAGAGTCAGGTTGCTCAAAGGATTTGTTTGGATTGACAAAGTCTGAAAGAGAAACACAGCAGCTGCAAATGTAAAAAATGTTGCACCTTTGGTCCCCAATCAAACAGTCTACCAGACTATCTGAACAGGTAAAGACTTACACCCCAACTCAGAGGGAGAAGTCCAACTTTTTCCTTGGCCTCCGACTCTGAAGCAAGCTGGAGGTGTTGATCTGAAGAAGCCAACAGAAAGAGACAAAACTGAAGCTTCTTAAACTCAGAGGCACTGAGAGAAGCTTCATCATTTGGAGACCAATGTAAATGGAGCTGCTGCTCCTCTGCACTGAAAGAAGTGGAAGACACAAAAGTGGTTTGCAAGAAATACCTCCTAGCAGCCTCGCTTTGGAGGCATGCTCAGCCTCCCCAATGGAAGGGGAACCAGAGGGAATATTTACATACCTTCTGACATAAGTCAACCAATGATTATGGGGATTTCTGGGTTTCCCTCCTGGCTCTGTTATTTTAGCAATCTGGAATATGATGGTGAAATGGAATTAATCTAAACTGCTCCTAAATTCTTGACAGATGTTTTGGCTATAATTGGACTGAAATTTTAATAGACATCTAAAGTGAATTTTAGACATCTAAGAGAAGAATAAATTTAGTGGAGAGTGATGAGAATAAGTTGGCATCACAAAACCTTCTGAAGGTTACTGATTATTCAAACAATTTGATAATTGTTTGAAAATGAGCCATCTTGTTATCAAGGCAGAGTCAGATATGCTTTTAAAAAAAAAAAAAAAAAAAGGCAAACTTTTCTCCACATGATATCAATAAGACATGTTCTTGTTCAAGTCATTATTTCCCTGACACTTAAGATAAAATGCTATTGTTCTTATCTGCCAGGATAGTGTTAAAATGCAAGCATGTCTTATTATCATTATTTTTTCATTTCATCTTTGAACTAAAAACATTTCCCAAATTCAAAATAAAAAGAATGTGTTCTGTTTGAAAAGGAAATACATTGTGCATTGAAATTATGCGTTGTATTATGCGCTTAAATTTTTGCAGGTGTTGGGTTTGTTGCAAATTTTAATTTTATATAAGTGACGGTGCCTTTCAAAGGCATTCATACTGCATGAAGTTTTTCACAATTTAAGACATTAGCATGGCAACATTGCTTTGGAAGAATATGCAACAGATTAACACAAAGAAGCACATAAAGGTAGGATGGAAAGTGAGGTTCTGTTACTAAAAGAAAATAATACATTATGGCCCAGTCTTGGACAAAAACATGTTTCCAAAGCTTCCACTAAAACTTCAGGATAGAGTCAGAGTCAGCTTGGATTTATTTGAAGAGAAGTTCTGCAAAGTTCTTATCAGTAAGAGTCAGTGACTTACTATCAGGAGAAGTGGATCCCAACAATAAGAGAAAATCAATAAGCCATAAATGTGCATTGATGAGGCAGAAGATATCATGTTGTTGATATCAGTGTTGAGTCTAATTTACACAATGGCCCTCAGGTGCTCTTCTTCACTGAAAAGACTAAAAATTGTTCACTTTGGCAGGCTGTTTTCATATAAAATCAGCTTCACAAGAGATATCTGAGGTAGGTTTGTGGCTAGACATAGTAACTTAAAATTTATCAAATTTTTTTTTAGTCAGGGAAGTTTCTCAGTTCTACTAGGCAAAATAGCTATCTTGTCTAGTAACTTTAATTACGATCTTCTTGAATTGTAATTACGGATGTGTGTGTTACGGATGATAACGAATCTGGAAACGTCATTGGAAATATCTTGAAAGGTATAATGATTCATCGAAATGTAACTGAAGATGTCTTGAATTCTTCTTTTCAGTCATAACATTAATACAAATATCTAAAATTATCATTCAGGAGAGTCAAAATGTATCTGTCTCTAGTCAAAGCAAATTTTTAGGTCCCTGGAAAATAATGAAAGATAGATGAAACAGATTTTATGTTAAAATGACCTGCCGTGGCGATCAACTCCAGACTTTAAAAGACAAACATGAGTTTTAGTTGCTGAAACCTGTTAAAGTCCATTAAAACATGATGGGGGCTGATCTGCACTCCAAGGATATCTTTACTTTTACAGTAACCTCTCAGTGATTAACATCTTTCTACTGCAGGAATTGGAACTTTTTTTTAACAATAATACATTTGCAGAACTGCTCTTCAAAAAATCCAGACGAACCCTTTAACGTTTGGTGGTGCTTTGCCTCATCTGGACACTGAAGCCACAGCCAATACTCAGTGGGATGTCCCTGTTTTCCAGAGGCCACAGTTTATATGTTCAATTATGCATAATATACACCACAGGTTCACTGGAGCTATCAGTTTTATCATTTTATTGGGCCTTCTTCCTATCTAGATCTAGAAGATGAACCATCATGTAGGAATAGTTTCACAGTAGGGAACAATAACACATAAATTCACCTTCTTTTTTTTTCAAATTCTGTGAAAAAACAGCAAACTTTTTTTGTATGTTTCAAAAATGGCATTTAGTGGCCTAGTTTTTATATCCCAACCAATTTATCTAATATAACAGTCAGTCAGCAAGAAACCCTTGTGGAACGGAAGCATTTCTTTCCCGTTTAAAGACGGATAGGCTCACTGTTCTAAGTTTCTTCAACACTTTTATTTGGATCCTTTCAATATTTTTTTGTAATAGTGACTTTTTAACCCTCACCTCATATTTTAAACAGGGAATGCATTACAGAATTAACATTACCACAACTCTCTAAGATTGGCAAATCTAAAATGCTAAATATCCTAGTTAAAAAAGTAAAAATGTATTTAAAAAAGGATAGAAAGCGACAAACAAACAAACAAACAGAAGTACGATAATAAAACAAACAAAAAAAAGTAAATAATCAAGCCAGGAAGATTGTGATCTCATTATTTTGCAAAAGAACCATGCAAAGGAGCCAGGTAGGTTTCTCAGTTCCTCCGCTGATGTGTGGCTGTATAACAGCGCCATTCAAGCCATGCCGATTTCCCAAGGCCACAGGAAGCTCTAATTAAGTGGTGAGAAAGGTAGACTACATCATGTTTCATTGTGGTGTGCAGCACTGAGCCGGAAGTCAGACTAACAAATATTCTCTACGTTCATCTCTGAACTTTTCATTTGTTACTGTTAGTAGAAACAGGAATCCAAAAAAAGATGTTCGGCGTTGCGGTGTAATGGAGGCAATGATATGCATTACATTAAGACAGTTTCTTTACATTTTTGGAGAGGAATGTATCTGAAAAAGGAATGCAATGCTGTATTCAGACTGTTAACATTGTAAAAAAGCTTTGAAATTAGTAATTAAATAACCCTCTACTATTTATACATTCAGGCACTGAAAAATCACATGTCAATATGTAACTAAAAAAGATAGTTGCTCTCTTTTTTTCTTCTTCCTTGGTAAGAACAAGGAAGCTGATACCTTGAAGTTGGCAAACGAGTACATTTCCCCTACCTTGGAGTAATGCCATGTCCATCCTCTTTTCATGCGACCATTTCTCCTCCTCTTGAAGTGCATTTTCAGACACTGACCTGGAGTCAGAGCTTTCGTGGTTTCTCCTAAAGCTTTCACCCTAAGCTGTGAGAAAGAATCCATGACACTTGTCTTTTTGTGAAGGAAATCAAATGGTTTATCTGGATCCTCTCCTTGGACAAACAGAGAAACGGACAGATGGGTGGACAGATGTCCTCCGTGGCCCCAGAGGGCCAGCAGGTGACCCGAGGACCTCTGCTCCACAGACCAACATCCCCCCCACCCCGTGTGGTTAAGGACTCTCCGGTGTGATAGCCAGCTCTCACTCCAGCGACCCTGAACTCAGTCATTTTTTTAACTATACAAGGGCTTTTACAAAAAAGCTAACAGGAACAGCCATACAATGGCTAAAACATAAACCATACCTCTACTTTATCTCTGTCATTTTTTGATCTTTTTTTTTTTTCTCTAACATTTTTGGATGCATTTTGTGTTTTCCCCGTTATTTGTTTGCCTTTTCTTGTTCTTTTTGAGTAGATCTAATCCAGAATTCTGTGTGCTGAGAGGCTCAGTCACAGAGAAACTGGACTTTGGAGGTTTTGGATTCTTTTTTTTTTTTTTTTGGGTTGATGTGGGAGAATGGAAAGAAAGGCAGAGACTGGGCAAGAGAGAGAGAAAGAGACAGAGAGGGAAAGAGAGAAAGAGAGAGATGGACAGAGAGGAAGAGGAAGAGAGAGAATATAGGTGAGAATCAGGTCACGGGGTCAAGATATGGTTAATTATTAGTCCAGACATGGACTCGCAGTGGATGCAGGGACGGCTTTGGATCGGATAGGATGTGCTGAGTGGGGGGGGGTGTTTGGAAAAAAGGTGCTGTCTGATAGGGCGGACTAATACAGGGTTCCTCAAGGTTATCCACTGTCAGAAGACGTGTGTGGTGCTGTGGAAGGAGAGCGCCGCCTACGGGTAGTGGAAGTCCAAGATCTGTCTGAGCGTTCAGAGCGCTCCGACGCTAGCGAGGCAGGCCGGAAGCGGTGAACGAAGCCGTCCAGGAAGTCCTGCTGCTGCTGGGTTATGGCTTGGGAGATGAGGCAGGGCAGTGCCTGCAAGCTGCCCGCCACCGAGTCCAGCTTGTCCTCCAGTGTCCCGATCCGCTTGTCCAGCTCCTCGCTGCGCTCCTGCAGCTCCGACACCAGGTCATACATCACATTCTGGGTCTGACCAGGGAGACAGAGGAAATGTGTTTCAGGGCGAGCAGGAAGAAGGAGAAAGAATTGCTTTACAATTCAAAATACAGAAAACCACTGGACATGAACTAAGATTAAAAACTGAAGCATAAAAAAAAGCTTCATGTTCATCATAAAATCCAACACTCAGCTAAGTTAATTACTCAGTAAAAAGAAACGTATCAGGAAGCTAAAAGAACTGGAGCCACTCGGTTTCAGCATGTCAGCATAGATTATATCATCTCATACATTTAACAACCAGCCTCTCCAGTACATGTATAGCCAGAGAAGATTTTTAATACCTTATGCATTTGATTGAGAAGATCCATTTATGTAATTAAAAGGGTTTCCATTATAAAGGCACTTGTTGTTCTGCAGAGCCAGCAGGCCAATGTTACAGAATGTGCATCTGCAACAGTTGAAATGTCAAAAGAATTTTCTGTTACAGTTGTAATGTTTTCTGCATCATAAAAATCTAGGTGAATACTTGTGTGTTTTTGAGCCTAATTACACTTTTAATCTTCAAGGCGTAAATACGGTCCAGGCTAAAATGATTCCTACCTCTGGCAGATTCAGAAATTCAACCAGGAAGTTTGTTTCTGATAGGAAATCAGACATGCATCTCTCAAAAGATAATAAAAAAAAAAAAAAGTATCCCTTTAATCTACTAGCTAAATATTTAAACTTTCAAATACTTCAAACAAACAAACAAACTCAAAGCTGCTGAGATGCTACTTCCTTGTTTCTCTTGTGGTGAAACTTTGTAAAGTTACACATTCAAAAATTAACAGCAATAATTTATGTTTATTAGCTTCCTATAAGAGAAAAAAAAGAATTGTATTTTATACCATGTTGTAAAATTAATTATTTTACAAATTAAATATTTAATTTAACCTCAAACTAAATATGCTAACTAAAATTTAGCATAAAACTAAATATTTCACTTGAAACTAAATACTTAGCTAAATAACACATACAGTACATTTTAGTTGTACGTGTTATAGAACAAGGTGAGATGTTTTAGCAAAATCATCTGCAAATTGTTCTTTAAATTAAGACTTAAAATGTTGGGATCTTCTGTCACTGTACTGCTGCCAGTTTTCCACCAGAGGGCGCCCGCAGCTCACCCTTCGTTCTCCACCCCGCAGGTGTGTTTTCACACACTTGCGAGTTATCAGCTTAATCCCATGAGCATAAGAGGAGCCAGCAGTCTGCACTTCAACGCCAGAGTGTTGACCCTTGAGGTTGCCAAGATCACGGTTTGGACCCAGCCTAGGCTCGTGCAAACCAGCAGACGAAGATCTGCATATCTACATCCTGGACAATTCAGACCTGGCTGGCTGCCCAAAACCATCTCCTCTGCTCCTCGGGGTTCAAGTCTGCTCTCGGAGTTCGAGTCTTCCCTGTCCTCATTTGCACCACAGTCAAGTTGTGAGTAGTTCCTGTCAAGTCAGATCACTTCCAAGACTCCTCGATCCCCATTGCCTCTCCCTGGGGGAAATTCCCCAGCACCCAGAGCCAATCTGTGGAGCATTTTTACTTCAGTGTTCACAATTTTCCACCGTTCACCACATTCATACCCATATGATGAAGCCAAGATGTCTTTTATTCTAGGGCTCTTCACAGGAAAAGCGCTTAGAAGGGCTGAAGCGAGGTTCACGGACGCCACGAAATTTGGCTGCTCCTTTCTCGAATTCATTGATGAATTTAAATCGGTGTTCGGGGACATAACAGACCAAACGGGTATATCTCGTCATTTATGGCCTCTAAAACCAGCCAGAGCCTATGCAGATCAGGCAGACCCACTTAACCCTGGAGGAACGGCAGCGACATAGGGAGCTAAATCAGTGCATTTACTGTGGAAAGCCAGGTCATTATATTGCTTCATGCCCGATTTGCCCAAACGCAAAGGTCCGTCAGTTGGAGTGAGGAAACTGATGGACCAAAGCTACTTTGCAGATTCTTTTTTGCTTCCTGCCGTCTTACAATTCAATAACAACTTTTTGCCCCTTTCTGTGCTTATCGATTCTGGAAATGAACAAAACCTCATCGATCAGTCTCCAGTCGAACAGGCTAACATTGAATGTAGCCGCATTACATGGAAAATCCCTCCTTAAAATCACCCATCCACCCATCCATCCATCCATTTTTTTTACACCCTTGTCCCTAGTGGGGTCGGGAGGTGCTGGTGCCTATTTCCAGCTAACGTTCCGGGCGAGAGGCGGGGTCACCCTGGACAGGTCGCCAGTCTGTCGCAGCTTAAGATCACCCACAAAACCAAACCTGTTCAGTTCATTGTTTCCGGTAGTCATCACGAAACTATCTCTGTTTTTATTTTTCCCATTTCTCAATCACCTGTTGTTCTAGGTCGCACCTGGCTGCAGCGACACAATCCCCACATAATCTGGTCCAGCAATCACCTTGAGTCATGGTCCGGTAGCCGTCTCTCCTCCTGTCTTCAATCCGCAGTTCCGCCAAGTCCGTCCTTGGTGAGCCCTGAAGGAGTGGATCCCATCGACATCTCACAGGTTCTAGAGGAATATCATGACTTGAAACAAGTATTTTGCAAAGATAAGGCTCTTTCTCTAACCCCTCATCGCCCGCACGACTGTGCCATTGACCTTCTCCCTGGGGCTCCGCTTCCTTCCAGCCATCTCTTTAACATCTCCGAGCCCGGCGTACAGGACGCCAAGGATACATAAATGAATCTTTGGCAGCCGGTATCATCAGACATTCTTCTTCTCTGTTCTGTTCCATCTAAGGCACGTTCGCGTCTGATCCAGTGGTTCTACTCCTCCAAATTCTCCGCCCACCCTGTTGTCAGCAGAATGATTTCATTCATCTCACACCGCTTCTGGTGGCCCGCCATGCATAAATCTGTGCCCAGAACAAGCCATCTCATCGCCCACCTGCCGGTCTCCTCCAGCTATTGGATATCCCGAAGCGTCCCTGGTCAATTTTGTAACGGGGCTTCCCCAATCCCAAGGTATGACCACTATACTTACCATAATAGATCGCTTTTCTAAGTCTTGTCATCTTGTCCCACTCAGAAAGCTTCCTTCAGCATTCCAAACAGCGCAGCTTCTCGTTAAGCACGTCTTCCGCCTTCATGGTATCCCGATGGAGATCCTGTCTGACCGGGGACCTCAGTTCATCTCACAGGTATGGAAGCAGTTTTGTCTCACCCTCGGCACTAAAGTGTTGCTCTCGTCAGGTTACCACCACCAGTCCAACGGCCGGGCGGAGCGCTTGTATCAAGAGCTCGAATCTGACCTCTGGTGCCTCTCCTCATCTAATGCTTCAAATTGGATCAAGTTCCTGCACTGGGTCGAATACACCCATAATTCTCAGGTCTCCATGGCCACCGGACATACCCCCTACAAGCCCCTCTTTTTCCAGAAGATGAGAGAGACATCTTGGTCACCTCGGTGCACCATCACATTAGACATTACAAACGTATCTTGTCCACCACTGTCGTCTCCCTCCAAGCGCACCGCTGATCAAAAACACCGCTTTGCTGATCGCAGAAGCACACACACCCCAGTATTCACCAGGGCAGAAGGTATGGCTCTCATCACGTGACATTCCATTTAAATGTATTCCTAGGAAGCTGGCTCCACGCTTCATCGGTCCATATGTGATAGAGTCAGTCATCAGTCCAACAGCTGTCCGTCTCCGACTTCCTCCCAACCTCCGAGTCCATCCCACGTTCCACGTCTCCCAGGTTAAGCCCGTCATCTCCAATACATCATGCCCTCCAGCCGAGCCCCCTCCGCCCACCCGAGATCACCAGGGACATCCGATCTACACTGTCAACAGGATCGTGGACTCCCGTCACCGGGTTTGGGGTTGGCGGTATTTAGTGGACTGGGAGAGCTACCCTGCATCACACATTTAACATTTATCCCTGTAAGTAAATCCTTTAAATCATTTGGTTCACTGAGTACATCCCTGCATGTGGGTCTGGAAAGTTGCTAAAACCATGACATAAAATGCCCTGGTTGGAAATTACATTTTAATTAACTTCCAAATGACATTTAATGTCAGAGTCAATATGCCTCCAGAGCATTTCCAGTGGATCAATCTTAAATAATAATATAGCTGTTGTAAACTTGGCATTAGCTACAGACATTAGAAATTAACAAAACTTGATTCACATAGATGTAAAAATTTGGATTTATTCTTTTACAGGGAAAACTACAAAAGGTAGAAAACTAGAAAGACTAACTTTCTAGTTAGTTTCAAATTCCAGGTTAGAGTTCTACACTACATATTAAGCCAGGAGCTAAATATATAGCTTCAGATATAATGACTGTTGCTGTGATATTTTAATTTATGAAAATGTTACAGAGATAATAATGTATAATATTATGACATATTACTGATTTGGATGATGTTATTAGGTGAACTCAATAAATAAAACAGTTTTGTTTTATTGTCTCGTTTGGATCATCTTCCATTAGCCTCTCTATGGAAACATTTACCTGCCAGATCTAAGAAACAAATTGAGAAGCAGAATCCTGTTAATATGAGAAACTCTCATTTTAATGAGACCCTAAACTCACTAAAATAAGAACGTTTTCTTGTTTAATGAGATATAAAGATATGTTCGTCTGACAGATTGCAAATGAGGTCCTGCTGACTACCTTCTCCCTCCGTTTCCTCTAGATCACATTCAAACATTACATTCTACAGTTACGACCTCTTGCTTAAACAAGAACATATTTTAATTTTGAGGAGATTTAAAACTCACTATAATGCCGTTAAAGTAATTGTAACGGTTCTAAAATCTGGTTAAAATGACTTTTGTCTCCTTATAACAAGATACAACTCCCGAATTTATTTCTTTGCTCTGGCAGTTCAATATTTACGTGCTGCAAGAAGTTAAATGTATCATGGCTACAGCTATTAGCCTGCCAGCTCTCCTAAGTGCAGAACAGACTACAGTTAAGCCCCAAATTATTACCGTACTATACCTGGCAGATTTAGATGTAAAAAATTATTTTTCATTTAACCAAGAAGTTGGTTTCTCTTAGGAAAGGAGGCAAGCAAGTGTTTGAGAAATATCTCCTTGCTATCACCCTAATTTTTAACCTCCTCCACAGATTCTTGGTCATACTCAAGCCAGGACTTTGGCTGAGTGCCTACAAAATGCTAAAGGCCCGACATACTTCATCTGAAGTGCAGAAATCGCCTCTCATTAATGCAGACGTGATGAAAATCGCTTTATTTTGTTCGCACAAAGGCCGAACTCGACACCAGAACCTGGTCCAACAATGTCGGCAGAGCTCTGTGTTTTAGAAGTTAAACTTCTAAAATACGTTAGAAGTTTGTTAGCGTATTTTATGGAGAAATCCGCTCAGACATCAATGTTGATGTTTCTCTTCGGACATGGATATTTTTGAGGAACGTTTATCTGATACAGTGAGGAATTATGTGCATTTGTACTATTCTTCACTAAATATTTATGATAAAAATAAGACTGGCAAATGGTTAATAATTCCTGCATGGAAATTGTAACATTGTTGTTGACAGAATAGGCTGCCTAGGGAAGACCGTGGCACTAGCTCCATGACCGTTTCATTATAACAAACTGGAGGGAGCATGAAGAGGGGGAACCCAGGCGGTTTGGGGTGTGAAGTATGCTGAAGCAGGAGGGGCGTCTCCCTGGTGATCTGCACCGTTGTATGAAAGGTGTGTGTGAATACGAACATCCTGAAACCATGTGACTGCATGTCGAGTGTTGGACTTTTTTTCATCCGAGTCGATCATTGAAAAGAAGAAGTTGTGAACAATGACATTGAGTTTTTGTGCTGTTTTTGAATTGTAGTCTGCCTTTATAGGGTTGTAGTTTACCAATGGAAGTTTGCATCGGCCATGTTTCCAAAATATCGAGCAATTAGTGAGAGCAAGTCAGGCCAAGATGAATGTTAAAGTCGTTTTATTTCTGTTAGTGGAGGATGGTTGTTTACAGTGCATGCAACTTCTGGTAAGCTTCATAGCGCAGCTTCCTTTACGGTCAAGTGCATTACATATGTCATGGCCAAATGTTAGCAACTGAGTAAAATCAGATCCAATCGTTTAAAACTTCAACAGAGTCCATGTATCCAGCAAGCAATCGTTTATCAGCAGCCAAGAGTTCACACGTTCTGTACAAAGCAAAGGGTTAGTTTTTGATCCTACTTCTACTCTCATGTGTACATTTCTTCATTTATCTTCTTTACAATTCTCTTTGACACCTATGCACCTTTTTACCCTCTTTGCACTTTCTGATGTCTTACAGTCTTTATCTCTTGTTTATCTCGTCTTAACTTCACCTTCTACTGCAAAATTCCTTTAAAAAAAGAGTTCAAAAACACTTTTCTGCAACTTTGCATCTTTCTGAATATGAAATTTTGATTTTTTTTTTAATTATGGTTCAGAAAAGCTGTAAATAAGCCTTTTTTGGTATATATATAGCTGTATGCAAATCAGCTTTGCGTTAAGATTTTAGCAGCTTAGCATAGAAAGTTTTGCTTTGTAAAAGTGAAGAAGCCTTACCTTTGCAAGGTCCACCAAGGTGTTGGCCTGATCATTGAGTTTTCTCTGCTCCATCTTCACGCTGCGCAGTCTGGGTGGGGGCAAGGGGGGATGTTAACAGGAGAAAGGTAGAAGGCAAAGTAGAGAAAGACGGATGCAATGATAAATGTGGAGAAAAGAGAGCAAGAAGGAGAGGAAATGTGGTTTTAAGGAATAAAAAAGGGGAAAGAAAGGCCAGTAAAGAAGAAAGAAAGAGGAGGAAAATACATTTAATTAGCTGTGTTCTCATATCAATCAAGCTCAAATAAAACACATGCATTGTAAAAATATCTTTCAAATCAGCACATACATATACTTTGCAAAACTGTATATGTATATATAGAATACAAGGAGATGTGCATAAAAGCAAGCATACTTGGTCTTGGTAAATACATTGCAAACCAAAACATGCAGAAGTACAGAAGCATACTACACTCATTTTCAGTGATTTTAAAGACCTGTGTTTTGTTTTTTTAAAACATTTTGAAGCAGCAGGGAGCAGCAGGTATTGCTGACGTGAAGGGAGGTTACTCTGAGCTACTGTCTTGTTGCAGGTAGGGGTGGGAGATGGGGCAGGCTTCTAGCTACTATTTAGGAGAGGTGTTTTTAGTACAGCAATGTTAAAGCCTCACAGAACACACAGGGTTTCTTTGGTAATCAGTAACTTGGTGTTAAAATTCTACTGCGTTTTCATTACATTCCCTGGTGGATTTATGTAAGAATATGAATGAAAATGCAAAACATCTCCGGCCCTCTTTTTGGCAGCATGATCCTGCAGCTTACATCAGTTAAAATGATAAATCAAATTAAATCACCCTAAACAGGCTTCACTGCTTCTCTTACAGCTGCATTGAATATGCGACTGATTGAAACCTGACGGGGAGGTACCAGCCAAAAGAGAAAAAGTTAACTTTATCTGCAGGATAACTGGATGGTAGAAATGTACAGCAATAAAATGACAAAATGTTCCAGAAGGGTTGCATAGCAACTTATTGTTTATCTTATCATTTCTCTACCATTATACTGCACAGACAGAGGTCCGTGTACCAACCGTTAAGTCACAGAGAAACCTGTGACTCTGAAATCTACAAACTAATATAACTAGATTTTCATGACAAGGTTGGGGCCAAAGTTAACTGTATATACAAGAATATAAGAATTGTCCTGCAGTCCAAACAACGCCAATTAAACAAACTAACTCAACGTCTAGTTCGAGATTTTTATGCCGATTTTTGTCCCAGTTTTCTCCTTCCATCAATCTTAAGGACCCCCGATCATCAGGATGGCTCTTAGGGAAACCTTAAGACAGGGGTGTCAAACTCCAGTCCTCGAGGGCCGGTGTCCTTCAACTTTTAGATGCGCCTCTGCTGCACCACACCTGAATGGAATAATTAGGTCATTAAGGCTCTGGAGAACTGATCTACAC
>CAEFZY010058865.1:0-14539 GCA_903066815.1 Brachyrhaphis roseni
CATTTATAAAACCGAACTAAACCAACAACAGTATTACTTACATTCAATGGACGCACACAATAGAACGAAGTAATAAAGTCTGCCTTGAGAGCCGCACCACTCAATACTCAGATCCCTGAACGAGATGTAGCAAATATGAACGGGAAGCCACCCAGTGGCTGAAATAAATTACTACATTTAAAACACTTTAATAAAGTGTTTTAAAGTGTCTTAGAAAGACACTTTAAAACATATATAAGGCGCACCGGATTATAAGGCGCACTGTCGGCTTTTGAGAAAATTTAAGGTTTTTACGTGCGCCTTATAGTGCAGAAGATACGGTAATAATTAAAACCCATTATGTCCTGTCATAGATTTTTTTTTAAATGTGTTTTGTTTTTGAGTTTTGCTTTTAACTTAGAAAGAACTCTTTCCTCCCTAAAAGAAAGGTGTAGATAACAAATGAGGGTGTCTCCTTAGCTACAAGCACGGGTGCATTTGACAAATTAACCGGCGTGAAAAGACTCACAAAGGACTTTCAAGGCTCTCGAGGCACCAGGACTCTCCCAGTCAGCTTATGATGACGTTTTGCACATTGTTGTGGGTGCTGGTTTGCCACAGTGATTAATTTTGACCCTTACTTCACCTCATGTCACCTAAGAAGCTGCTAAAACCGCCTGACGGCACCCTGCACTTTGTGTGTCTCCACATTTTCTGTGTGCATGTGTGTGTCTGTTAATCTTCTAACCCTGGGGTTTTACAGTAGCGATGAGAGGTAACTGCACTAATTCACCGCCCTACTGTGAATGTCTGCTGTAATTAAGGCCAACTTGTCGGGTGGGTCATGCCTCTACGTCGCATGTTTGCTCCCGTCCTTTCATTTTCACACCTTTTAGCATAAGTTTATGCAGTGGGTGTGAGGGTGTGTGTGTTTGTATTGAAGATTGTTTTGCATGCATGTGTTCCTCGCTTCGATTCTCTTTAGATTTAGGCATGAAAAAGGCTTTATCTTTTACAGTGATTGTTTTTTAACATAATAAAAGTGCAGTTACCTAAAATGATAAGTCATCTAACATTGAGATCGCCTTATGAGCATGAACTCTGAAATATCAGCCGCTGTGTTATCTTTAGAATAGACAGAAGGCCATGGCTGCTTCCGCCCTTCGTGTAGTGAAGCTTTGTGTGTTTGAGCACGATGTACGGGAATCTCCAGCTTCTTCCTCTGCAGCAGCATGTCTCCATCAGATCACAACATGCAGAAAGCTGCTCGCTAATTACGCCCATATAAATCTGCAGTTGTAATTATGCTAATTAGACTGCTAACTTCCTCTCAGAAGCCTACAAAAACAAAGGCGGCCATATCAGATGATGCGGCGTGTTAACGAGCTTGTCAACTTATCTGACACAAGCTAATTACTCCATGGGAGTCCTCTGTGCTTTGGGTAAGGGAGGGTGGTCAATCTAGTCCAGCTCCAGCACCCCAATATAAATGTTTTAAAGAGGATTATACGTACATTTTTAGATCAATATGTACCTATTCATTGTTCAGGTTTATGAAACAGAGTTGAAACTTCAACTTCTTTGTTGTTTATACCAAGATGGCCACTAGTTGTTCATGTTTATTTCTCCCAATACGTCCAAAATTCCCAATGCTTCACCCTTCAATCCTTTCAGATTAGATTACAGACCAGATTTACATTCAGATAGTGTTATTTACACTGCCTCGCCAAGTTACTCATACCTAATGTTGCATAGTTAAAACAAGGCATATTAGTTGGTCTATCATGTAAAATCCTAAGAAAAGTTTAGCATAATTGCAATGTGAAAAGAAATGACTTATGGTTTTCATAAATTGTTTTTTTTATGTAATAATGATTAAAAGAAACACTCGTTTGTCAATAAACAGGTGTATAATTTAAATGAGCTGTTCTTACTGGCTGGTTAGAGGACATTAGTACATAAACAACATCATTAAGACAAAGATCACTATAGACAAACTTAGCTGTAATGTAGTGCTGGATTATAGAGCAATATCCCAAGATCTACGGTGGCCCTGAGGTGCAAACCACTTCAGCAAATTGAAAGCACAATTACAAATTACAAAAACGCCACAACATGAACGAAAGCATTTGGATCACCGAGAACATTCATGTTTTTAAAAAACACGTTCAAGCCAGAATAACTTCCGGTTCAAAAGTAAAAACAAGCTGTAGTCCAATCAGCGATTTCTTAGGTCTCCCACTGGGACATACCTCTTCCGTTTCGTTCATGTTGTAGCACTTTTGTAATTTGTAATTGTGCTTTCAATTTGCTGAAGTGGTTTGAACCTCAGGGCCACCGTAAAGATCTGATCATGAAAATGGAAAGAATATGGCACAACTACAAACTTACCAAACAATCACTTTGTTTAAATTTAGACATTGTTTGGAGAAGCAGCCTAGAGGCCTACAGTTACTCTGCGGGAGCTGACTCAGATTATCGTATCCAAACTGATTTGCAGTTTGGATATAATAATCTGTCAGCTGGACACCAATGAGTCCAGCTCCTAAATAGACAGTTGTTTTTTTTATGGAAGAGTGACAAGAAAGACCATTTTCTTTTGTAAGACAGGCAGTTTGCTGTTCACCACATCACAGATGACACAGCAAATGTGAAGGAAGGTTCTATGGTTATGTGAGATCATAATTTATTTTTGGTCTTTTTGACCTTCAAGCAAACACAGTGTCGAGGAAAACTAACTCTCCGTATTATCCCACCACTGCAACTTGTGGGATGCTTTTCTCCAACTGGTTGACGTTAATCAGAGTATTATTATTGAACGCTACAAGAGAATTAAAACTGAGACAGAGGCTCGCCTTCTAGCTGGACCACTCTAAACTTACAGCCTGTAGAGAGTTGCAATAGGATAATTTTGACGCATTAGGACCAAAACACACCTGATCTGTTTTTGGCATCCAATCCGACAGAAAATTGGGTCAGATGACGTACAATTACAAGACGCTACAGTCAATGAGGTCTTGAAGACCAATCGCAGTTCTCCACAACAGCATCTTCGACTGTCAAGCTATTTGATGGAAATGTCCTGAGTGAGACAGGAAGTGAGCCACAGTGGCAACATAAAACACATCCGGTTTAGGAGAAAATATAAACTAAAAACTTTTAATCCCCCCCAAATTTGTGTACTTTCTACAGAAATACTCAAAAGTGAAACAGCAATTTTGCTCAAGCAGCTTTAAGTTTACTGCCGGCCGACTTGTGTTTACACTGGCATCATTTCTGATGCATTATCAAGTCTGGTGGTCCAACCAGGGCGCATCATGTCCGATCCTGTGAGTCATGTATAAATCTGGTTGGAGCGTGAAAAACTGGACGCAAGCATTGTGTTTTAGATCTTAAGATGGCCGTCACTGTTCAAACTGAAGTATGTTAACAAAACCTGAAAATCAATGTTTTCAGCCGCTCTCAACAAGAGTCCGAAGACTTCCTAATAAATAGAGCTGAGCATAAATGAATGCCACGTTTTTTTTTTTTAGCACAACTAAAAACTTATTACTTCACAATTATTTGTGTTTATCACATAAAACCCTAATAAAGATATTAAGATGTGTGATAGCTGCGTTACAAATTAAATTCAAAAGATCACATAACACTTAAATTTCCTCCAAATTGTTAACCTTCCCTTCTCTGCCTGTCTGTCCACATGCTGTCTGTCTTTTCGTTCAATATGTCAGCCTGGCTATCTGGTAACAAGCACTAAGCCTGAGGACAGATGAGAGAAAAGCTTACTGCTCATTAGCTTAGATTTATAAAGAAAAAGAAAAAATCTAAGAAAAATGTACGTCGTTTTTAATAAAAGATACAGAAAAGAAGATTAACAGAAAACAGTTTCTTGTTCTTGGTTATTAGAATTGCTAAAGATGTTGCTCTGTGCATGACTACCACCTGCTGTTTACCTCCATCTCCTCCCTGATTTATCCGTGGATTCCCTCCCCCCCTTATCCACACTACCTCACTTGCACTATTATTTAATTTCGAAATGTCTTTTTATAGCCATGTATGGAAAACAAAACAAACAGAAAATAATGGACAAAGATACTTTGCTTTTATCTTATATGTGGATATATTTACTTCTTCCCATCTGCTTTCCAAGACTTAATTTATCACAGATAGTTGATAAGTTGCAGTCAACCCGTAAAAAACTCCGAACTTTGTTAACGTTTACTGTCTGTGTCTTGGGTGATGCTGACATTTCATTTTAAAGCATTTAGTAGACAATACCAATGACATTCTGATCATAACGAGCTTCTCTCATTGGGGATATTTGACAAATATTAGCTATTTAACCGGCTGTTTCATGCTCCATGATTAGCTCTTCTCCTCTGTTCTCTTCTTCTCTCCTCTCCTTCTCCCTCAATCTATCTCTGTGTTCAGTATGCAGTGCTGAGAGGGCATCATTACGGCGCCCGTATTTGAGTCATTTTGATTTAAGCAGCCAGACAATGGCCTGTTGATTGAAGCAACCAGAAGGCAGACAATAGGGTTCTATGCCACATAATGCGCCACCATTTTTTCTGAGCTCCCCGCTTTCAGAAAAGGGCCCCGGCTCTCCATTGTGCTCCTCTTGGAGGGAAAAAGAACGGTGCTTGGGGAGGAGGAATATTTTCCCGTGGTATGTCATTATTTTGCAAATTTCTATTATCTCATCATGTTGTCTTCATTGTAATTGCAGCTAATTAGGAGGCTAGTTAGGAGCTCGGGCTTTGAGGCTGGCTCGGCTGCTGAAAGGAGCCCACCGATTATGGCCCCCGACAAGAGAGGAAGCAGGAGAAAAGAGGAGATTAATGCTGTTACCCAGGAGACACTGGCTTCCATCTGCGGGGAACAATGCAGTTTTGTTTTCTCCGGGATCCTGCTCAGATCAACAGAATGGGCCAGCTCTGCTTCACTCCGCTTGGCGACAATGCCCAATTCTGTCTTACCGAGGGCAAAGCAAGCCCCCCTCCCCATGTCCTCTGCTCACCTACCCCCATCATCTCTTTACCTTCACTCCATCCCTCCTCTCTTCATCATCCTTGCCACCTTTCCTCCGTTCAGCAGGCCCCGGCTAAAAAAAAAAGGCTTAGCCTTCTCAGCACCAAGTGACTGAGAGCTCTCACACACCCCCTAGTATCAGATGAAAGCGGCGCAATGTGTGGGTAGAGTTCCCAGGTTGTGGGGGGTCGTGCCCTTGTCACACACAGAGCTGCAAGGTTTTACTCCCCAATCGCCGCCAAGCTCCAAAGCACTTAATGAAATAATATACTCTGTCGCTTTTACTCTTTCTTCCTCCCCTCGTTCGTTCGCTCACTCACTCACAACACAGACCATTCCCACCCCTGCCAGCTTCCTCACATAGAGAGAGAGAGAGAGAGAGAGAGAGAGAGAAAGTCTCCAAGCAGGGGCCCCATGGCCCCTAGACACCTTCTTTGGAAACACAGGGAGGGAATACAATGAGAGAGGGAGCCTAGTTCGGTACAGTACAAACATGCGGAGGACAAGCAGGCATGGAGAAATGAAAGGCCTTTGTCTGGCTTTGTCGGGGGGCTGGTGGGGTTGGGGGTGCTGAGGGGGGGGAGAAGGACACCGAGAACGAGGTAGATTGAGCGATTTGTGGCCAGAAACGGGGAGGAAATCTCATGCTGGATCACATAACAGAGATTCGTCGTGATCCCGAAACAGGGGGAAAAGGTTTGGAGCGGAGCATCCCTCCATCTGGTCAGCGCAAAAAAGCGCAGGGACAGAAAGACAAACAGACCGAGAGATGGAGAGATACGGAGCGACGCAGCAAGGGAGCAAACAGACAGAATGAGAGAAAGTATTGAGCAAGTGCCAGTGACATCTGCTCCCGTGGGCACAACAATAAAACTCCCTCTCTCTCTCCATCAGCCTCGCACTATAGACGCTCGCACAATGCATCGGCCTCAAAGACACAAATAAATGTATGCGAGTGAGAAAGGCTCCACTAAGCGTTCACCTACACAAAATCTAAATTAGCACAAACCCTTCTCCTGTTTTAACTTTGAGCTGAAGCAGTCGGAGTCGTTGTAGATATTTGCCTGCTGAGTAAAAGCGGACATTTAATAATGTAATGGTTTTTGGTTGTCACTGCACTTAAACAAGTGAAAACTATTAGACTCAATTGCAAAAAAACCCAAAAGTAAGCATCTTATTTTTATAGCTAATTACTATTTTATCTGTCTTGTTTGTGTGACCCCGGTAAAATCCAGTCTGACAGCAGCTTCTCCAGTAGGAAACAATACAGTTGAAACTACACAGTAAATTATTTTAGATATTCTGTTTCTGCCTTTTTCTAATTCAGTGTTTTTGTCCAAGGACTCTTTTTTTAAAAAAAAAAAAAAGTTGAAGAGAAAACTTATTCTTTGAAAAGTCATAACTGAATGGCTGAAAACTTGCACCTGTTAATCAAACAGCCTGAAAACAAGCAGACAAGGTAATCTGTGTTTTTGGGAGCTGGGGAGGGTGTGGAGGCTGCACTTTATCTTTACCAAGGAAGAAAAATTCTCCTTGTTGCGTTTAATGTCTAGTCAAGTGGAGAGGGCGAAACGCTACTCTCTAATTTTGCATGTCATCTCCCTCCAAATGACTTCAAACACAAGACTCCTGCCAAAGGTTTTCTTCCCTTTTTCTTTTTTTTTTCTGCTTGTATTCCTTTGCTAGTTCTCCCACGTTGCTGTTGTCGCCGTCGCTCTGCGCCAGGAAATCGCAGGCATCTAAACAGCAGCGCACAATGTTGTAAAGAAAAAAGAAAAGAAAAGGGAAAAAAAAGACTGGAGTTGTACTTTCAGATGTCTCTCCAATAGCACACATCTGCTACGTGCCGTGCATCTGCTAGGCTCTCCCCCGTCTCAGAGAGCTGGGTGCGCTGATTGAACTGAAGATAGAAAACATCCTCATTATCGCCGGCAATGAGCGAGCCGGGCTCCCCAGCAGCCTCTTTAATGCTTTCACTCACTTAAATGCAGCCCAGTGCCGTGGATATGCGCATGCAGAAGCATGCAGAAACCCTCACATGTTGAGATCAGTGAACTATGCACACACACGCGTGCGCACGCAGGAGTACAAACACACACGGTGCCAAACATCAATGTGTCACAGACAATGGTATTAACCAGCTTTTGTGTCTGTGTTATGCAGCCAGCAGCGTGGATCAGTGTCATTTTGTCTCCACCAAAAGTTTGGCAGAAAATTCCCTTGTTAATAAAGATTCTATCTGGAAATCTAATCGTTGCATCACGTTGTGTGTTTAAGCCCTGTAAAAAACATCACTTTTTGCATAAGGCTAGACTCATCTTCTATGAGGCATTGAGAATCATTTTTAAATTACACCCAACAACTATCACTGGAACGATTTGATCAAATGGCACATTAAGGAAAGTTAGACAAGCTCACCATTTCAGACCATTGTTTAGAAGCTTTCAGCATAAGCACTTAGGAAGAACTCCTAGAGGTGCTTTTATTCTGACAAGCAATCATTTAAACACATATTCAGATTTATTGAATGTGACTATATTTTTAGTTGAAATGTCCAAAGATGATTTCACCTCAAGTAAATACTTTTGGTTGTAACAAGCTTCTAACGTAATCTTTGCGACATATTTGCCAATTCGTCTTGATGTAAGTGGTTGTGTTTATTTGACTTCGAAGAGTAGTCGATCAATTTTCTCCATGGTTTTTGGAGGGCTGTTTCAGAAGTCTGTTGTGTCCATCTCTAAATCTGTTTTGGTGTCTTCTTGGGTTCATTGATCTGTTCAAGTTCAAAGCTCCTGTCAGAAGAGAGAAAATTAGGTAGGATTTTCAGAAAAACCCAGGAACCACCAAATCCCCAACCTGCCTGAAACCTGACAGAACCCTTGTGTTCCTGTACGTAGCAAGGACGTTTTACAATACGCTCACCTGGAAGCCCAACAAAAAATAAGCACTCGCTCCTCAATCAACATTCATATGCCTTGTAATCTTTGGTCAAATAAAACAGAATCAAATGGTTACCATCGGGTGTTCCAGTGGAAGAATGATTCCAATCAAACCAAATTTTGATGCGACAATATGTAAGACTCTGACAGGGCCTAGAGCTCGACCATTTTGAAAATGTCTCATTTATGTTTCAAAGTCGAGTTTGTGGCAGTAGACCAACAATTCTTGAGTTTGATGTGCTTTAAAGTGGATATCTGAATGATCATTCGTCCATGAAAATAAGCTCACGGTCCTGTTGTGAGGCTCACATTTAATGACATTAATCCAGATGAAGAGCATATGTCACCAGCACTGTGCATTGCTTGATTGTTTTTGAAGGTAACCCGATCCTTCTAATCCAGAACATGGTCCAACATAGAAACTAGCTACAGATTGGTAAATGCATTAAAAGACATATCTTTTCCTCAAATCTTTTCATAGTTTTCAAAACTTCCTCTAAAATTCTAACTTTCCACATCACCAAAACATGTAGAACTTTTTCATACTGTTCTAATGAAATTCACTTCTATTGTTTCTGGTTCTCTCTCTGTCAAACTTCTAGATCGTTTTTCCACACTTGCAATTCCAAAACACTTGTCAAAGTAATAATATTTATAGCCAATAAAATCACATAAATCAACTGATAAAACAAAATGAAACTATCAATACATCTTCGACTTAATTAGTTAACAGACCATAGAAATGTAGCAACCCAAAAGGCTAATTTAATTCAGTCTAATTTCATCAAAACTTGGTCTCCTTTTTTTTTTGCAAATTCCTTTAAGGCCACATTAAATTCTTGAATCTTGTGATCGTAAAACAATTTAAACCACATTTCCTTTTCTGCTTATCATGATTTATTCCTCCAAGTTGCTTCCCATTTGTATTATCTGTGCTCCCATCTATGTATGACTTGTTTTTGAATTACTTTTTCATGCGTGCCTGTAACGTCTCTATTGCAGAAATAATACACGGATGTCAAATAAGAGAAGTTTCTATTAGACTGTTAAAACGTATTTGCCCCCTTTTTGCTTTTTTGTCACACTTGCATGTTTAGGATCATCTAACGGATTTTAATATCAAACAGAGATGCTCTAAGTAAATAAAACCTCGGACCTTGGTTTCTCACCTTCACCTCCTGGAGCAGTGGTGATAGAGCATAACTGTAGCAACGCTCCTTAGTGGCACAAGATGGTGGCCACATTTCCAAAGCTGTTGATATTGAACAAAACCGTTTGCACATTTTCTGAAAATAGCAGCCCCCTTTTCTGACTCAGTGTCACTATTTACCCCAGACTCCATCCTTCCACTTGTTCCAGAAGTTGCTGTTTGTTGCATGCTTCTCCTTCTCTCAGGGTCCTTTATAATACTCATGGTTAATCCTTCAAATAGATATGTGACTTTCAGAGTTTGGAAGCAGAGAGGGGGATGCTCACCAGGTTAATTGATATAGATTGAACTGAGGATAGAAGAAAAAAGGATTGTTGAGAAGGGAAAAACAGGAAAAAAAGAAGGAAGGTAGTTGTGGGTGACTGTTAGAGCAAAGTAAGGAGTGTAGAATTTAACATTGAGGAAAGAGATTGTGAAGTGAAGCATGTGTTGGAGTTGATCTTCTCATGGAATTTCAACTAATCAATGCCAGGAATGGATTTTTGTGAAAACTTCAAGTTTTTACTCAAATTTGAAAACCACGACGAACAAACCTGACCCTGTAAGAACAATCAAGTCACGTAATCTCTGAAAGAATGGATTCGGTTTTCTTCCCTTAGCCGAAAGGCTGCTACATACTTGGAATTTGTAGAATCCAGTCGTCATTGACATTCGACTCCTACCAAGGATGAAAATCAATGACATCTCAATTGCTGCTTCAGTTTTAAAAAGTCTTTTCTTCAGTCTATCCCTGAACTTTATAAGAAGTGCAACACTAAGCAATTACTTGTTAAACAATATTATTAAAGCCATTGTATGGTGTAAGGGTGTTGGAAAATTCATTTGCAGTACATTAAGCATAATCAACAGCATTTCTTGAAGTCTTTGAAGGATTCATTAATCATTAATCGCATAGAGGTTAGAGGTAGAAGTTAAAATGAACTGATAAAAGTTCTTCAAAAAACACACATGTTGAAAAATGGACATGAAAAGATGAAAAAATTAGTAATTTTACAGTTCATGTAAGAATAGCAGAGAGGGTTGTTATGGTAATATTTAACCATGTCAGTTTTGAATGAAATAATATAAGCAGTAACTGAAAAGATGGTAGATATATTATTATTAAAGGCAGAATCAACAGAGTTGTGGTCAGCTAATATGCACCTTTAGAGAGTGATTTGAGGTTTCCCAGGCATATTTTTGAAAGAATAATCTCCTTGAGTGAAGGTTTTTTTTATTCTGCACAGGTGAATGGAATATTACACTGAACTACAACTTTGATACAAGAATTAGCCACCATGTGGAAAACACAACTAAAGGAAAATGGACTAAAGTGTGGAGGGATTTTCATCTGGAAGGGAAGGATTTTGCTCGTTATTCTGCAACTTTCCAAGCGTATTCTAGAATAAATGATTTCCTGATGAAAGAAAGAAAGAAATTCAAGAGTGCATCAATTTAAAGAAAGATGTTGAAGTGAACCCTGTGATAATCTGGGATATGGTCAAGGCTGTAATGAGAGGTAGCCTAATTTCTAGAAGTGTTGCCTTCACACACCAACATATTCAGACCAGGAAAGACTGACAAGTTTTTTCAACAGGTGGATGAAAAGAGGCATAATAGTAATAGGCACTTTGATTTTGACTGAAGGAAGTACCTTTAAGTCATTTGAAAGAGTAATATATATATATAAAAATAGAAAATAAAGACTTGTTTACAGCTCACACTTTTCTGACAGTGAAATCGCAGTTATCAACTAACTGTAGTGTGTTAAGTGAAAATGATGAAGTCTATTAAATAGGCGCCATCCAAAACAGTTTGGAAATGGAAATCTAAGAAAGTGATTGGCATTCGATGTGCAAAACGCAACTCCAGCTCCAGAAACTTGAGAGAATTTGGATGAAGAAATTTATTACACCTTATATGAAAAACAAAACAATATTGAAGAGAGTGTAGTCACATAAATCCTAATCATGCTTTTTTTGCCATGTGATAAACTACAACCGTTCTGGTCAGATGTTGTTGGGCTAACAGACGAGGTTCTTCAGTGTAAAGGTCTGAGAGACCGATGGTCATACATAGGTCTGATTTTGGAAAGTTTGATTGAAAAAGCAGACATTGATATCTTTAAAATAATGATGGTGGCTGTGAAGAAAGTTATCACAAACAAGTGGCTCAAAAGAGAGTCACCAAGAGTAACAGAATGGATGGAAATAATGGAAAAGATTTATGAAATGGAGAAATGCCATTCTTGTTGCAAAAAAAAATAAAAATGGATGCCTTCAAACTGAAGTGGTGGAAATGGACACTATATTAAAACCCCAATCCAATAGACACATATGAGAACTGCCATCCCAATGTCTGAGTTTTGTGCTTAATGTTCTATCCATTATTTTTCTGCTTTTTGGAAAAATAGACAAATATATAAAAAAAATAAAGTCTGGTTGTCCTAAAAAAAAATGTAACTTTAGCATTGCAGTTTATCTACTAGCAGCACAATCCTATTACTTTTATTTAGTTGGCCATTATATTGTATAAGAGTCATTTGAGTATGCGTGGTTGGAGTAACTCTATTATTAGGCGAAGCGATTAAAAGTAGTGTTGGAATCCATCCTTACAATGGAAAGGTTTATACCAAAGCCAATTGTTTGTGCGCTCATGGGCCGGAGATCATCCAGACCTAAATACAATTGAGAATCCTTGACACGAATTAAAATTGATGTGTACAAATGCTACACATCCAATCTATCTCAGCAGAATGGGCGAAATGTGCGAAGCTGGTAGATCCGTACCCCAGAAGAATTGTAGCTGTAAAAGGATCGTTCTAAAAGATGCACAACACACCTTTTAGAGCTTTATTTGTTAAAAGATGTGGAAACTATCCTTTTCCGGCCAAGAATAATCAAGTTATAATGTGTTAGGGAACTTTTTTTTCTTTCCTTTTTTGTCGAGAAACAGAGGTATTTACTAGTGGCAATTTCTTTTTCCGTTTTAAAATGTTGGGATGTGTATCCCTCATTACAGCGCGAGGGTGATGATGGAATAACTTATGCACAGAAGACAAACATGGCAACAAGAAATTAGGCTTCACCTTAGTCTTAAAGATCCAGTCTGCACCCAGAAAAGCATTTTTAATAATAAATTCAAATATTTTATGTAAATATTGTTCTATTTACATTACAAGTGAGGAGGGCCCCGTCCCTTGGTAGACGACTCCTACGGTAAGGTGGAAACGGATGAGATTCTGAACTCTGGATGGGTTAAATGATTAGACTCCTGCTCAAACACAACTGTGCATGTCTGTGTGTGTTCGTACAGCACGGTCTAATGACTGTGCTGTCTGCAGAGAGCAGAACACAGGAGGGAATTAGTCGTCATTGCACATCAAAGAATCAGCCATTAGAGATAGAGAGTAGCCTACTTCTAATGAGAAGGGTACCACTTGTGTGTGCTGATGTGTGTGGTATTTGGTTGGGTCGCACGCCATACACATGTTTTTTAAGGCATGCACCTTAAAAAGCAGCATATATTGTACTTGTAATGAATATATAAGTACAAGGTACCTGGCACCAATCATCCAGCAAATGACGTTGGCTAATTGCTGTTAGGACACGCTTTGCAAAATTCATAGAAACACATTATTTATGTGTACACCTCAAAGACATGTTCAGATGCAGATGAAGTCAAAGGCACATAGAGCCTTGCCAACCCCTCTGGCAGGCCTCGTTGTGCCTCTCAGTGTGGCACGGCGTGGGCAGAGGTGCCAGCGAGATGCCAAGGCTTTGTGTGCCACACGAGATCAACACCAGCCATCTTACGTACACAGCACACATCCGGACACACAAGACCCACACACCCACCTACACCTTCTTCTATCCTTACATATCCATATCCTACTAACCCCTTTGTGTTCATCTTTCCCCCTTTATTCCTCCATGTTGATGTGTGCGTGAGTGCATGTTGGCTTATTGGCGATGCCCTCTGTGCCATCTGCAACAACCCCCCCACCCTTCTCCACCACCACCACCACCACCACGTACCCTTCCCACTCATCACAAGGGTGGGCTTAACCATCTGTGTGCCAGTGTGTTCCCACAGTGACAAAAGGATGACTTGGGGTGCGGGGGGCGATATTGATGAGGCTCCCTCAACAAAAGCAAGTGTAAAGATTTAAAAACAGAACAGTGGCCTGTGTGTTGGGATTAGACGAAGCACTGACATATGAGCTCACAGCAACACAAGTTGGTCATGTTGGTAATTTAGTCTGGGAGAAAAGCTGTTGTTGAAACTTTTGTGCAGACTTAGAAAAGTGGGCCAAGACTGCCTGACTGCTACAGTCTGCTTCTAGGCAGAATTTTTGGGTCTTGTTTTAATGGTAAAACAAAAGCAAGCAACCACATTTTACAGACATACATACATGTATGTGCTGGCGCAAATTTAAAACGGCAATTTCCTTTGAGATGAACCTTTCACCGCGGCGTCACCTGGAGGTACAACCTGGTGTGGTTTTTCGGGAGAACTCCGACAAACGTACAGGTATGCGCAAAATGAAGTTCAGCAAAAACAGAAATGTTTTTGGTCAGCAGATCTGATCAAAATAGTTGCATTCTGGGCCATTCCATCAACATGCATCTTCAGTTATTTAATCATCATGATGGATTTAGATTTCCGTGTTTTTGTAGCAACAAAATGTCTCAGACCCTCAAACAAATCTTGACATCAAAGAGAAGCACAAAATGCAGTCTTCAAATGATATGTATTCATGTGAAAAAGTAATCACCCCCTAAAGCTAATATCTTAGTAACACAACTACCATTAAATATTTGTGATAACTGGCAACAAGTCTTTCCCATCACTTTGGAGGCCTACACTTCTTTGCAAAATTGCCTAAATTCAGGAGAATGTGAGGTTCACAAACTCTCCATCCAATATGAACGAGTTTGTCTCATTTGGATTAATCAGAAATTCATCCAATGCTTTTCAGATAGAAAATTGTTTAAAAATAATGTATCATTTTCGTAAATCTTCACAATTCCAAACAACCATGAGTAACAGTCCCTTGTCCAGCAGTTTTCAGACGCTTCCTTGCTCCAATAAACCTAAATAAACAGGCTAAATTACCTCCTGAGCATGTCATAAAGTTCTGCAATGGCCTGCTGATGAGTCAGTCATTTAATTCAGTTGTGTTGGAACCGGGATGCTGCAGAACAGTAGCTCCCAATGATCAGAGTTTAACCTCTTACACCCTGAGGGGGTATAAATTAATTTCTGCCTGACAAAAACACACAAAAGTAAATCACTTATAGCCTCACAGCTATTAGATTTATGAAGAAACTTTTGGTACCTCTGTAAAGGTAAGATGTCATAGAATGGTTTTCTGGTGTCAGCACCATTGTAGCTTTGA
>CAEFZY010058890.1:0-48045 GCA_903066815.1 Brachyrhaphis roseni
TATATATATATATATATATATATATATATATAACAGAATTATTATTATTTTATCAATATAACCACCAACAATATATAGGTTGCTGTATCTTTATCACCTTCAAAAGTCTCATCAGATTCAGACCGATATGAAGATTGGAACAACAAAGCTTGTAGTAAAATAATTCTCATTTTGACAAACTAACTGTGTGTCTGTATCTGTTAAGGTTTTGGTTAAAACATGTTTGTTCTTCGTTCAGTGAAATTACACATAGCAGGCATGTGTAATTTTCTGCTATGTGAAAGTCAAAAATGTAGTGCGGTAAAAGTACTTAGAAGAAAATATTTTTCAAAAAGTTACTCAATTAACTGAGTAAAAGTAATTAATTACTACCCCCTCTGCTTAGGATCCACACAGTGGAAGAAAAAAAACAAACAATTTAAAGAAATTTGAAGCACCACAACTGATTAGCATGCCATGGAAAAAGACACAAAAAACAAAGCAGCAGCAGTACAAGGTCTTTGAAAAGAATGTCCTTTCTCCTCTTTGACTCTTTTAAATAATAAAATCATCTACAATATTTTCTCAGACAAAAACAATAGCTGACTTCCCAAGAGATGTGAATCTGTTGCCTGCTGCAGGAAATATGTTGCCTAGCGCCAGGGCAGGTCCTCTGTATGACCCCATTTCAAACAATGGTCTCTTTTTAACATTATTTGGAATTTTAGCTATAAAGAGGCCTTTTTGTACCTGAGCTGATGGAGATCTATTTCTAATGAAATAATGATCCTGTTGTATTCTTACAGGAACCGTGGTTGGCAGGGATTGCACGGAGGAGTCAGGAACACACTGCGTCCCCTGCAAGGCGGGAACCTACATGAACCAACCCAACGGGCTGAAGAGGTGTCTCTCCTGCTCCACCTGTGACCCAGGTGCGGTCAGGTGGAAAGGGTGCAGGGAAACCGAAGAGACGGGACATTCGATAACATTTTAAATAATCTTAACAAGTGCTTTTATCTTCTAGGGCTTGGTCTCTTTGCGAAGCAGAACTGTAAATCAACATCAGATACGGTTTGCGATGTTCTAAGTGGGTTTTTCTGCAAAAGCTTAATAGATAGTACAGGATGTAGCGCAGCAGAGAAACACTCAGTCTGTAAGCCTGGAGAGAGAATCAAACAACCCGGTGAGTCTGAATTCATTCGTGGATGTAAAAGCATTTGTAAATGTCGGTGTGTTTCCGTGTTAAACTGTTTGTGTTTTAACAGGAACCAGCAAACATGATACAGTGTGTGAAGCTTGTCAGCAAGGATCCTTTTCCCCAGATGGGGTGAACTGCACTCTGTGGACAAAGTAAGACAACAGGACCTTTCAGTTCATCCTTTCATTCCACATGGCTATCATTCCTCAAAATGAACTGAAACGTCCCGACTTAGAACAGAGGGTTAGAACAGACTAACCATTATTAAAACCCTGATCGACCTCGCAACGTAGTCATAAATCCGTGTACATTTTGAAATGTGTGGTTGTGGAACTAGTGTGGCATGATTTAAGGAGAGGACAAAAGTGCCAGAAGGCCATTTTGCACTGTTGGACTCCAACACAACAAGCAATGATGACGCTCTGATAGATTTAATAGCTGCAGAGGAACTTCAGGAGTCTGACAGGTGTTTAACGTGAGGAACAAACTGAATTATCAATGTTGAAAAATCTCCTCATTATATATTTTCTACATCAGAATTCTCTTCCAGCAAGACTTTTCTTCTACTGCTATCAACTGCAGACAGATGAAATTGAGTTTAAATTAGTTTTCCTTTTTTTCACAGCTAGGACCCCAGCTTTGTTTGTCTCAGACCGCTGCTTGCCCATCATCACATGAATGACAGAATGTAGTGGGAAGCATGGCTCTGCACTTGATAAAGTGCTTTACAAGTACAGGTGCCGATTGCTGTCCTTGCATAGCACCCCGTTTATACAAGTACAGGTCATAATGTTAGGTGGAAAAAATGTAGCTTCATTTAGAGCAGTGCTGCCCAAAGTTGGTCGTCGAGGACCTGCATCTTGCATGTTTTAGTTCTCTCCCTGGTGGTAGTAACAACTTCCTCAGCATGTCCATGTTCTTCTGAGGCCTTCTCATGAGCCATCATTTGATCCAGTTGTGTTAAACTGAGGAGTTTTATTCTCTCTCCAGGCTAAAACATGCAGGATGCCGGCCTTCGAGGACCGACTTTGGACACCACTGATTCAGAGTCTCTCCATTCCAGTCGTCAGGGACCGCTGCCCTGCTTGTTTTAGGTGTTTCACTTCCGCCACATACCTGACTTGTAGGTATAGCACATTGCATGCAGAGGAGACCATGCAGTAATCTGAATCAGGTGTTCTGGAACAGAGACATCTAAAATATGTAAGGCAGTGTTCCCTGAGGACCAGAATCGAGCAACACTGATTTAAATCAAACAATGGTAAAACCTGGACGTTTACTCTAAAGAGTGACCGTTCATTAAAGGCAGAAAAAATATGTGTAAATTTGATAATAGAAGCCTAAAATGTTTTTTTTTTTTTTTTCCAAACAGATGCTCTGAAAACAAAACCACGGTCCAAGTCGGGAGCTTAACGACCGATGTTGTCTGCAGCAACGGATCATCAAGACACAGATATTTTCTGTCGCTGCCATTTGTTTGCTTCTTAATACTGTGCTTAGTGCTTTCCAGAGGTTTGGGGTGATTTGAATAACTGTTTGATGTAAGCTTGATAACCATTAAAGCTTTAAGTGTTGTTAAAGCAGACATAGCTAAAGTTTAGCTTTTTAACCTTAGCTGTTTAATACCTAAAGTTTTTTAATATCTAAAAAATTGCACTTTACTTTTTCTTTTGAGTATTATTGTTACTCAATCTACAAGAAGGCCATCAGTAGATTGATTTTGATTTTAAAGAAAGGAGACTTCAGAGATTGAAAACATCAGACTCTTAGATTTCTTCCACAAATGAGCTAATGTTTATTAATATTTGAGCATAATTACTCAACATTTTACAACATTTTTACATCTTTACATTTTGTACTAGTAAACATGGTTGTTTTAAATGAAAAGTTACATAAAGGTTTGTTTATGCACTTATATGAAGTAGAAGTTTGTTTACTCTTTGAATTTGAATAAAGACAAAAATAACAACAACTTTACTGTAAATGCAATTTTGCATTCACTGCGGATTCTCCACCAGATGGCGCCTCGTGACTTTATATTTGTGAACATCAACGATGAAATGTTTTTAAGCATATCCCTAAATATTTTTTGCAACATCGCGCCAATAAAATAAAGTATTTCACTGTAACACTTCAAAAACTGTAAAAATTACCCTGTAGGATATAATTACTTCATGTCTGCTGGAGAAGCCCCGTTTATATTGCTGCAAAAGAGGAAAATCAGGGAGAATACTTTGGAAAGAAGTTACAATAAACAGTTTATTAAATGTATTCAACAAAAGTATTGCCAGTCCCTGTTTCCGTCTCGCTGCTGTTAGACTTGTTGCTGTGGTAGCCGTGGACAGGAACAGCGGGACAGGTGAATTTGGATTACCGTAACCATAGTGAGAGAGAAGACGTTCTGTCAAGCTAAGTCAGACATCGTTTAAACGGCAAAGAGGGTTTGCTTCCAAAATAAAAGTGCTGCCATGTCACCGCCATACATATTATCAGACAACAACTAGCATTAGTCTTATTTTGAAAATCCAATGCGGATATAACAACGCTACTTACGTTCCTCTGACTAAAAACTCCGTCATCGAAGCCTTAATGATTCTGAAGCAACAGAAAACTTTAAAGTAGCTTTACTAGTTTAATTCAGTCTAAGCGTTACCTCCAGCCTCGGCATGTAAAACCTCGTATTCTGAAGTGAGAAGAAGTTCGGGACAGCAAAGTCTGGACGTATCCAGTTGGCGTTGGGCTGCTTGGGAGTTGAACCAAACTCTTAACGATGCATATGCTGGCGTCAAACGGATCCATCATGGACCTGAACTCCGAGTGGGTGAAAGTTAAAGCTCACTACCGCGGGTGAGTGAATAGCTGTCACTGTTTATCCGAGCCGAGGTGACGAGGGGAAACGGCGAGACTGTGTTGTGGGTCAAACTGTAACCCTCGTCATCTTGGCTCGCGCTCGGCGTGCTTCCGCCGCACACCTTACCGGCGAGACGCTCAGCTGGACAGAGGAAAACTAGTTCCAGCTTGGAGAACGGCCGCACAAATGTCTGAAACTCGCAATACTTTATTTAGAATGCATGTCAGAAGGTAATGATTGAGTTGTGTTTGTTTTCTTGAGGTGTGTTCACGGCCCATTAGGCCAAGGCTTTTTGGTTTACACCGTAAAGGTCAGATGAAGTTGAGTGTGACGCAATTTTCTAATCAGAAAAAGTTCAACACAAGGCAAAGAAATGTTCTCCTGGAGCGGTGTTCAGTTTGGCTGATGGAAGAGGCTCCAGAAGTCTCTTCTCATACAATTGAGGTTTGGCCTCATACAAAAAGCAGCGAAGCATAGATAAGCAAAGTTATCTATGCTTCGCTTAGATAACTTAGAATCTAAAGGTGTGAACACATATTTAGATTCAGTTATTTTTAATTCAATCATGAAGATTGCTTCTGGTAGAAAATGACCCATGGAAACTCCCTAAAGATGAGATAATGTACAGGAGATGTCATTGTTTATTTACATATATAAGGCATGTCAAAATCTCAATAACCAAAAGAAAACTCTTTACTAGCATGAGATCAATGCAACATAATTGTTGATGGTTTTGCATGGTTCCACATCTTTTTTTTTTTTTTTTAATTACTGTTGATCTTTAGGGAGACTTTGCATTTAAAGCCTCCTGGCCATGACCCTAATCTTTAACTTCCTCAAATTCAAAAATACTCCTAAATTCAAAAATACTTTATTGTTCCCTAAGAAAAATTACTTTTTTTTTTTTTTTACCACAGATTCTGTATCAGATTTAAGTCAATACTCTTAATGGGCCACTCCAAAACATTATTATTTGTTGTAGTTATTCCAGGCAACATTCAACAAACAATCTTTCGATGAATGACTTGTAATAGTTCTCTTATTCTGTCGATTACTATAATAAATGTTTTCTCCTCTAGAAACAGTGACTGGCAGTAGTCTACCTTTAAATAAAAATACATTTATCTTCCATTATTTGTGTGTTATTTTTACTGAAACCTCAGCTCTAAATTATTTCCAGGTATGGATGGACGTCACTCAGTGTTATCATAGTATCACATCAGTAGATTTTTGGAACACAAGTTGCCTGAAAACACAAACTGACGACCTGGTTTATTTACTCATGAATTCTCCTCATCTGCTGGTAGATCACAAATCCCATCTCCAAACTATCTTCCCCTGAACAGGAATAAGGAATGATAATTGGGGATAGGCTCATGTCATTATATTAAATTCTTCAACCACAATAAACACTAGGAGACAAAAAGTTGTTGGTGCTCTGAATATACCACTGAACAGGTTCTGATCTGATAGATATGGACTGTAAAAACTTCTCATAATGTGGAGATTCTTCGCTTGTGCATGTTGCACATCTACCTGCTTTATGCAGCAGGTAGATGCTGTATAAAGCATCTTCATGTAAGCATATATACCTGCTTAAAGGGAATTAAACCGATCCGTCTCGGAGGGGCTCTGTTCTCTTGGATTTTGATTTTGGTCTACCAGAGTGACTCTTATGTCTGTGTAAGAATGGAGTGCTGCTTATTGTTGTTCAGGATGCAGAAGTCTTAATGAAGAAAACACACCTGAGGTCCCACCAGCATGTCTCCCTGTGGACCAGTTTGACACTTAACAACCTGCTTTCTTTAAACCACATGTTGTAAAAGAAACTCTTTTTTTTTTTTTTTTTTTTTTTTTCTGTTCTTAAAAGAGATTCACTGTATTCCTGTAGTCCCTCTGCTTCAAGGTTCGAACTTCAACGATTCGTTCTCATCACATCCCTGTCACATCTACATAACTGTCTACAGTGCAGTTAGTTAGAAAGCTAAATGCCAAAACATTGACATTGAAAATAGATGTTTGTGACAAGTGGTTGAAACGGAAATGCGCAAAGTTCCAGATCATTAAGAAGTGAGCACAAGCTTTTGCAAAGCTTGGGTTTTGTTGTTTAACATGTTTTTTTAATTTTTATTGTTGAGCATTTTTAAAAAGAAAGATTGCCTTTTATATTAATACAAGATTCTTAGTTTTGCATGTAATGTTTGAAAAACACAAGGGAGAAACTCTAACATCTTGTAGAACCGATGTTCTGTTGAACTACAGCAGTCTGCTGCATTTGCGGATTTAATTATTTTTATTTACACTGAACTGATTTCAGACTGTTGCTTGTTGGCCAAAGTTAGTATACATTTGTATTTATTTATTTGTTTTGTATTTTCTTTGATGCACTAAGCATATTGTGTGATTTTGTGTTTGTATATGAATATGTTCTTTTACTCCAGTGACTGATTATACAGGAAAAAAAGCAAAAAAAGAACCCCTCTTTTTTGAACTTGCATGTTTGTCTGGCCAAATCAAAGTAAAGAAGAAACAGAAAATGTGGAATATCGTCTGTGATATCGAGGTTTTTAAAAATATATATTGTGATATCATTTTTTGGCAATGTCAACCACTTCTGGTCTAAATGTGCCTGCATAATTCAATTCTACTCAATTAGGTTTACTCTCACTAAATGTTTTCTATTTAGTGAGAAAACATGTACCTTTTGTTTTATTAAAGTATTTTTTAACAGTAAAAAATGTTTAAAAAAATTTTTTTTGCAGAAAATTTTACAATCTTCTGTAAAATTGTGTGTTTAACAGCAACACAACTTATATGCACCTTGTAAATAGTGCAAAAGAAAAAGTTGAACAAATAAAAGCAACACTACAGTATATTTGCTGTTGTGTTGCCATTGTACGGTTTTTCAACTGACTCAGTAAAAACTCTTGAACGCCACACCCAGAGTCGGGCTCACGGACCTCTGACATCTTTATTTTGTGGGTCAGAAGCTGGAAAGTTTGTGAATCGCTGGTATGGAGGACGTCTGTGTAAAGAGGACTTTAATACCTCCCCAGAATGTTCTTTATTTAAATGCTGTTGTGTTTGTGATTTAGACATAATCTCCACCTGATGGTGCAGCCTGGAATGTTTGTGCTACTCACTGGACATGTTCCCAGAAACGTCCAGCAGTTTCTGCTTGTAAAGTAGCAGCTGATGCATACTTATAGTAAATTCAGTCACAATTCAGCTGATCAGACCTGTGTGTGTGTGTGTGTGTGTGTGTATAGTTGTATATACTACTAAAGGACCACTTTCACAATATTTACCAACAAAAGGGAAGTCATTTGTGGAAAATGACCTTTTCCCGGTCCTCTCTTCTTTTGCAGTTCTACTGCGCTCTACTAGTGAGCTTTAGAGGTATAATGTGATTAAAGTTTTGGTTAAGTAAAGGGTAAGGGATGGACTAGTAATGGTGAGGATTATAGAAAATGCCTGGGTTAGGCATAAATACAGTTACTAAAATGAATAGAGGTCAATATAAAGTCCACAGTTTGTATAGAAGTACAAGGCTTTGGGCGGGTGTGTGTGTGTTTGTGTGTGTGCAGGGGCTGTAGGTGATGTCGCCCAATAATGCTGAAGTTAATTCCATCGGTTTCCTATAATCCTCCTTTTTGATTCATGCTGAACACACTGACCCCTTCCTTTGTGACTCATGTCCAGATGAATCTCATCTTGGTCAAACAGAGTATTAGCCACATTGTTCCACTTTCTGGATTATTCTCACGGCGTAAAGTTTGCCTAGAATTGACTGTTTTCTACAGAGAATATTGCTAAAAAAACTAGAAGGGCAAATATTTAGTGAGAAGCAGTATTTGCCACACATTAGGCTAACATTGACTTGGGGAGCTTGTGAGTAGAAAACATGGATGAAGTTATGAATCTGACAAGATGCTTACTGTCTGCTAGACTGATACTCTGCTTCAGTGGTTAGCACAGAAGTATCAAGAGAAGCAGAATGAGTCACAGGACTCTTTTTAGTTAACATAGTGGGACTGTTCTTATTTATTACTAAGTATCTTTAGCTAAGTACTTGTTCACATACAGAGTTCGTCATGTGCTGACATGGTGAGCCTCCATAGCTGATCATCCAGGATCTGAGCTGTGCTGTTCCTCACTACAAAACTCTAGAAATGACTTCAATGGGAAAAATATGTTGTCAGTCACTTAAGCCTATGGGTTAAATTACGTTAGCATACATAGCATTAAAGGATCCAGTGAAGCTAAATATCTGGAGGTTGCTTCCTGTTGAAGGACAGTTGGTTGTTTCCACTGTGGTCACATGCTTGCTGAGGAGGAAAGCTAGCTCATTGACTCGATGAAATTGGATTATTACTGAGTGGAATTAAATTTAAAAAAATATATAAACTTGTTTATGACTTCATAGTCATATGAATTAATTACATTGGTTACGAACTGGGCTGGACAGTGGCTTTGTTGCCTTGCAGCTGGAAGGTTCTATAGGTTTGAGTCCCACCCTGGGGAGTAGGCCATGCATGCGTGGTTTCTCTCCTGGTACTCCAGCTTCCTCCCACAGTCCAAAAACAAGACAGTTAGGCTATTTGGTTGTTTGTCCTGTCTGTCTCTGTGTTGCCCTGTGATGGACTGGTGACCTGTCCAGGGTAAGATGGAGATAGGCACAGCCCCCCTATCTCCGTCTTATAGGGAGATAGGGGGCCCCCCCCTGGGGATTCCATAAGGAATTCATTAGAATGCCATCATGTGTCCTGTGAGCCTGTCTGGTTGAGAGCTTAACCTAAAATCTCACCTGCAGTGTCTTATTTCAGCAGTTGTGGTTTAGGGTGCTGACTTGGACCAAAGGCTTCCTGGTTACTGGTTACGGAGCAGGAAGTGATCTGTGTTATCAGGCTTCAGGCTACGCAGGCGTTGTATCTATCTATGCTGCCCTCTGCTGTGGGTGTGTCATCTTAATTACCTCAGATTGTGGGATAAAGGTAAAGATGCTAATATATATACAACCCCAATTACATGAACTTTAATAACTGAACTGGACTTCTGATCATTTTATTGTATTTATTGTTGATCTTAACTTTTTATTTTGCAGCTGTTGTGAATTAGCCATGGTTATAAAATTCAGATTATCTTCATCTGTACCTATCAAATAAATATTGAATAAAAAGTAAGTTTGTGTGAAGGTTAACCTTAAAAAGAGGACGAATTTAATGTTATATAATTATTAAACATTAAACCAAAAAAATGTTGAAGGACTGGAACCTCCAGTCCCTTGTTGTCCTGTAGATGGACATAAACATGAAACACATTCATATTCTACATGCCAGGCCTGTGTGGTTAGAATGAAAAAAGTGAAATTTTGGGGGAAAAAAAATCAAACAGATTTCATAGAGTCCCATCAATGCTGGCAGGAAGTTGGAAGACTATGTATTTTTCCTCTAATACAGAAAGTTTACTTCTCTAGTAATATCTCCAGGCTTCAGTCATTGTTGCTGTTGGTCTTCATCAAGACAACATTTTAAAAACATGACGAGTCTGTCTGCTGCAGTGTGGAACAAGAACCCTGAAGAATGCAACTATGGGACTGCTTCAAGATGGGGGACAACGAATGAGGAGGGCGGTGGTGTTTACCCTCTGGCTTCCAGCAGAAACACAAGTGTGATGGATCTGAAGCAGAGGAGCTGCAGAGGGGATGACAGAAAAGAGAGAAAGCGCTAGACTCTAGGAAGTTTGGAAAGTTGTATCTGTCTGAATAAACTGTTACTGCTCAGGCTTTTATTACACTTTAAATGTGTAATTAATGTAAAATATAAAAAGCTCTAAAATCAGATATTAGGAGTGTCCTGGTGTGATATTTATATTGCAGCCTAGACTATTGGCTGTTACCGATCTGGTCGAGTATCTGTACCTACTTTTATTACTCATTTTGTTTTGTAAAATTTTAGAAAAGGCTTACGGTTAGGGTTAGCAATATTACTGAGAGAACAATAGTCAACAACAGAAGGTATGAGACAAACTGACCCATTTGTTATCAATCAATGTCTTACATAAATTTTAAACCTAAACATAATATCCTACAATTGAAAATAAATAAATAAATAAAGGGAAGACCCTGAAAAAGCCAGCCGGGTGCTTCTATATGGTTGGAAGAAAACAAAACTTTTTGTCTATATTTCCAACTGTTTTAAATTTTAACAGTCTGCAGCTCCAGTTTCACTGACTGTGCCCAAAACAATGTGATCTTTATTAAAACAGTAGCGTAAACAACTTAAGCGTTAACAAATCAACTCATCGCTGTAATCCTTAACGTGTGACCAACTCCTAAGTCAACTTTAAAAACAAATGAGTTGTTTTTGGTTCTATCCTTATGTTTCTGTGGGAATTTTGAATTTTTGCATAAATTTGCGTAGTTCTCCACCGTCTCAGCGCTGGCCTCCTTTGGCCAGTCTGGAGCTGGAGTAGCGAGTGTTGCCATGGTGAGCACTGATGATGGCGTTACTCAGTGTTACAAATGTGTGATTTATTTGGTATACGCAGTGTAAATGGGTCTCTTGTGCTGTGACTATTGTTTAGGGTGTAATAATAAAATACTCTCGTCTTTTATCATTTGTGTTTTAACCAAAGATGAATGTTTTCATTCAAGCTGAGTATTAGAAATAAGAACATATCTGACTTGATTAGCTCAGTACGATAAACTTTGTTTATGGCGACATCTTAATAATTCCAGTAAGTCGAGGCGCTCTGTATCTGAACAAATTAAGAAACATTTGCTGGATCAGTAATGAAGCACCTTCAGTTGATCTCTGCAGTTATACCTTTAAGCCGGAGTGTGGTGTTTATGTGCTTGATGGCGCTCTACATTCACTCAGGTGGGTGTTAAACAATGTGGAGCAAAGCCTGCAGAGAGGCACGCTGTTTCTGCTCCACCTTGTCAGAGTCCAACTGATATTTGCTATAAACACACCCAGAAAGCTGTCTGATACACTTGGGAGACCACTCGCTGCAGCTCAAGACAGATTCCACTCTAGAACACACTGCTGGGTGTGTGTTTGGCCCTGTCTCCATGTGGACGTTGGTACTGATCAGCTGCATTGTTGAATGTCAATACAAGCTGCAGAACAATTCACAGTCAGTCCCTAGCAGAACTCTGAGTGTGGTTGTTGAAACTGAACATGTTCACCCTTATTTAGAAAAGTCCTTAGCTGATAAGGGTACATGAGGGCCACAACTGAGTTGAAATTCAAACAAAAGAGATGGTAAACAAATTGTTTATGACCTTTGAGTTCACCATTGTGATCATTTTATAGCCTCAGTGTTCAAGAGGGGGTAAAGTCTTGGTCATTGATTCGTAAACCGGAAAAGTGACTAACATATTTGTTTTCAGACAGATGTGGTGTGTGTGTACATAAGCTCCATCTAGTGGCTTGGAAGAATAAATATCATCCTATTTACTAGTTCAGCTAACTTTTCTTTGAGTGGGATTGTGAGGAAACATTGTTAGTAGTCAGCATCTCACCTGTAATAAAGTTAGAACGAGCTCCAAAAAGTTCAGTATGATAGATTGCAGATCACCATGGCTTTACATGGTCTGGACCTTTTTATGTGGTCTAGAACCATATAAAAAGGTTCTGGACTCTGTGGAGAGCGATCCATGAGTAAAAATGATGTTATGCTCCTTGAGCCTCTTGGTCACAGTCAGTGCCCAGTGAGTCCTGGCATTGTCATCCTGGAATATCCCTCTGGAAGAGTCGGTCTGGAGTCGTCACTCAATCTATCAAGTTTATGTCTATAGCACATTTCAGCAGCGAGGCTGAAATGTGCTCACAGGGACATAACATTGATTATTGCAACAGTGTCTTCACAGTTCTTCTCAACACATCAAACAACTACAGCTGATCCAGAATGCTGCTGCTTGCGTTCTCACTAAACCCAGGAAGATAGAGCACATAACACCAGTTTTAAAGTCCCTCCACTGGCTCCCTGTAGCTACAAAAATAGACTTTGAAATACTGTTGTTAGTTTATAAATCAATGAACGGCTTAACACCACAAAATACATTAAAGATCTGCTGTGCTAAGTCGTTCAGTGATTTATAAACTAACAGTATTTTAAAATCTGTTTGAGCTACTGGGAGCCAGTGTAAGGGATTTGGAATTGGCATGATGTGCTCTATGTGTGGTTTTAATCAGAACAAGATCAGCAGTGTTCTGCATCAGCTGTCAGATTTTTCCCTTTTAGGCAGACCTGTGGAAACACAGTTGCAGTAATCAATGAGTTTCTCTGGATCTTGTTGGGAGCATATAGTTATCAGACCACATGACCCTCCATTGCTCTGGAGTCACACTGACCATCCTCACTGATTGAGGCTGTTCAGTTCCAGTTCCTTGTAGTTTCCTGTGTAAATACTCTTACTTTCACTGCTAAAGATAGCCAAGTTCTACTGTCGTACGTCTTCGATTTGATTTCGCCAAAGGTTTAAGTGATGGCCGTCGATTATGAGACTGTGAGAGCCACCATAGTGTGAAGTATGCAGCACAGGATCCTGATGTGTTATTTTGGCTGTATTTGTTAACATGCTTTATAAAAATGATAAACAAGACAACTGTGGGGCATGCTGTGGTGGCGCAGGGGGTTAGCACGCCCCACGCTTGGAGGCCTTAGTCCTCGACGCGGACGTCGCGGGTTCGACTCCCGGTCCCGGCGACCTGTGCCGCATGTCCTCCCCCCTCTCCTTGCCCTCTTTCCTGTCTGCCTACTGTCGCAAAAAATACTAGCCACTAGCGCCGCAAAAACTCTTCGAAGAAATAAATGGAAATCTCCCCTCCCCCCCCCCCAAAAAAAAATCAAAAAACAAGACAGCTGTAATGAGTGGGCCTTTATGAATACATAGTCACTTTCTTTGTAAAACTGTGTGTCTCTGTAAAACCTTGAGGTTTTCTTGAGTAAATGCCTTCTAAATGCCTTGAGGAAGCAGCTGAAACATTAAGTTTCATTGAGTCTTTGCTGTATTTCACATTATCAAGGTGAAGTTTTGTCTGCATTCAGTAATAATGAAGGAATTTACCCTTTGGTTAGAATTATTACGTTAAGATCCAGTCTTTAAAGTAAAAACCTGTTCTTGACATCTTCTGTTTGTGTGGTTTCAGGTTGATGTTGATCACTGACTTGGCTGCCACGGTAAGCTTCATGGAGCTGTGTGAGGAAGTGAGAACAATGTGCAGTGTTGCTAAGCAACAGCCCATCACGCTCAAGTGGATCGATGATGAAGGTGAATGAGCTACTTGGTCAGAGACCATATATCTGTTTGACTTCTGCGGAGTTTGTATATTCTCTTCTGAGTACTTCTGCAAACTGAAGTCCTCTTCCTGGGCTTCCTGGACTGGCCATTTCACAAGTCATCACCATCACAGTGCACTTGGAAATTATTTTATGTCTTGCATCTGTAGAATTATACAAGACTTGTTGACCCATCACAAAAATAAGACTTCAGATTTGTGCCATAAAGACTTGAGTCTTGACTTGGACTCCTGGTCTGAGACGCAAATCTTAGTACCAGTTTTATCCCCCCTGTACCTCTTAATCTAAAACTTGCTATTAATACTTAGCAAGTTTTACATATTTGCTAAGTATTCATCTTTATTGTGTGTGTCACAGTTTGAGCTATCATCTGCTATCCCAGCCTACTATGAATGTACCAGTTACTCTCTGCCTGATTACCTCAGTTGCATGCCCGTGTTTTGCTGCCCATAAAGCTCTCAGGTTCTCTCCAGTCCTCTGCCAGATCGTCTGAAGACCTGACTCAGCTTTCAAGCCAGCTGCTCTCTTAGTGATTTGCCTGCCTGCCTTTGGAAGATTAGGGACTGTTTTTGATCCCGCCTAAGTCGTTGCCCCTTAGAGTCTGTTAGTTGTATGCCTATTTGGATTGATTTGTGGTGCATGACTCCTGCTCTCTGTCTGACTAGCCGTTTGGATTCTGGATTCTGGATTATGTACTCAGTACTTGGATTCTGGTGTTTAGATCTGGAATAGATTCTGGATTTGTGTGGACCAAGTTACCCCTCTTTTTCCCAAGAGGAACTTTGAGTTTGTGTATTCTTCTCTGACCAATCTTCAGGATTCTTCAGAGTTCTTTTATGATAGAGGAATGGGTCAGTGAAACCCTTATCTGTCATGCTTTTGGTTATGCTTTTGGCCCACATGCAGAACACTCTCAGGAGGCAATTAGAAAAAAAGCAAAAGGTTTTTTAACAAAGTGAATAATGAAATGTGGATCTTTGTCTGGAGTACTGGGAACGGGAGTTAATGGGAACAATGGAAACGGAGCAGTGAGAAGATGGATAATTTGAAGGGAGAAGTTGAAAGTAATTATGAATGGAGATCTTACAGATGAGATAACGGTGGTCCACCAGGGGGAGGTAAGTGGAGTGTTCTCACAGGATTGCTTCTGTGGGCAGCAGAGGGTTCTTGGAGTGATCTGATAGGAGCTTCTGGATGAAGGAATCGTTGGAGGGCAGACAGGTTTCACAGAGCTGATATGGAGCAAGAGGAGTGGAGTCCTGCCAGTCATGGGAATGAAACCAGAATTCTTCACAGAGAGTCTTGAAGACACGAGGAGGAACCAGGCGGCACAAGCAGCGTTATGCAGGAAGCTGCTGAGAAACTCTAAAGGAAACCACAACAAGTAAGTGTATGGTCATTGAAAACTCAGGGAGACACAGAGAGCACTGGACACACATGGATTGGGGTACCACTGAAGGTAACCACTCATGTACCAGAGGACTGGCAACTGGTTCCTCTTATATTCTGGCAGATGAGGCTGATCGATTTCAGGTGCTTCTGATCATGCACCGGGTCCACCCTCCAGTGGAGCAGCAGCTCCCTGGTTTCCTCCAGTGGATATCTGCGGGTAATGAAGGAAACCACACATAGCCCAAAAGCTTCCCAACACTGTCCCTTTACTGAGTCTTGTCTTTTAAAAGACAATTTCTTACTATGATTGTCACCTGCACAGTAAAGGCAAAGCCAACCATGAAACCTTTTCAGATTTTCACACAACTTCTCCATAAGACTGAGCTCAGGACTTTGTGATGGCCACACAAAACTCTGACTTTGTTGTCCTTCAGCCACTTTGTAACCACTTTGACTGCATGCTTCTGGGTTTTGTCCATTTGGAAGACCAATCTGTGCACAAGCTTTTACTTCCTGGCTGATGCTGCTTCAATATTTCAACATATGTTCTTTCCTCATGATTATGAATTGTACCAGTTCCTCCTACAGCAAAACAACACCACAACATGATGCTGCCACCACAGTTAGGATGGTACAGGCATTCCATTTATCCTTCAAATTTGACCTGTTTGTGTTTGCAGGAGACCCTTGCACTATTTCCTCTCAGATGGAGCTTGAGGAGGCTTTTAGGATTTACAGCAGAAGCAAGAGATCTGGACTACTGCTGCATGGTGAGTTCCTTCCTCAGCTGTTTTTCAAACTGGACATTAGGCATTTTGTCTTGGAGCATAACAAAGATCTGGAGGCAAATTATCATTAAATCGTAATTTCAAAACATCTGTTACCAAAAAACTCCTCATTTCTAACCATATAATAACATCCAGACTGGGGATGTAAACAAATAACCGATATACAATTAATTGTAAATAAATGGTTCATTGGATTAAAATTCATTTCATTCAATTATTGGGAATAAGAATTTATATTGCTATTTGGCTTATGCAGTTATTACTGATTATAACTAATATTTCATTGTTGATTAAATTATTAATAAAAATAAATTCTTTAGTTTAAGTGGCACCTCAAACAATTACACTTTTCTGCAGCCACCCCCACATCATTCTGTAACCATAAAAAAAAAAGTATATTTCTCATTTGCTGAAATGGTCTTTCCCTTCTATTGGTGCCTATTTGTATTAAATTTGTGACCTCCTCCCTTCTTTTTTTATTTTGTTAATAATCAAACTCTAAAGGTTGTGGTCAAACCTGATCCTCAGTAGATAACAGCCAGACACTTTAGACCAGCTCTTTACTGTCTCTAGCATGTTGCTATGAAATAAAATAGTGAAATAATTACTATTTACCGAAAACATAAAAATAACAACTGATTATTGAAATGTTCATTTGTATAAATATGTATTTTACGACACTTTAGTTGTTTAATCTGTGGCATTTAAGACCTTCCACACCTTGTACGCTGGGTGAATCTAATCCTGTCGTATGATGCAACATGTTTAGATGTGAGTCTTCCAGTTTTTGAAGTCTGCTTTCTTGGCAACTTTAGCCTTTCAATCAAAGTCTAACACTTTCCAGGAAAAAAAAATCTGTATTGTTTTAAAGAACTATAAGAGTATCAATAAATTTTCTCCTGGTCTGTAATTAATGTTTACATTTTTACATTTGTTGCTGCCATTACTTATAAGTCACTCTTGCTTTTAAGAACCTGAGCGCAAAGTAAATCAGTAATGCTTTTGTTTGGAGTGTAACCTCTGAAACTCTTTTTGTCTCTTCCAGTTTTCCCCAGCGCTCCAGAGCAGCCAGGCATGCCCTGCCCTGGAGAAGACAGTAAGAGGATTCTTTAGCCCCACTTCTCACATTTATTTCAACTTTGCACAGTTTTTTTCAGCTGTAGTTGAGAGGCAGCCAATCATAGAACTGTGTAAATGTCAGCAATATGTGCTTGGGACTTGGTCAGAGATAGCATGCAGGTCACTTAGGAGCTGAACAGCGGACTTTCTAAAACCTTTCTAAATCAAGGTTTTAGAAAACAAAGTGACCTAATGTGTGGATGTTGCCGGCTTTCCTTTGAACTTTCTCTGTAAGGTTCTATAATACTAAAAACTTTGGGTCACCTGACTTTACTCATATATAAAATCCCAAGACTAAGACTGGAATATGCTCTGACCCATCATATGAAGTTCCAACAATTGCAACTATTCTGGAGGCAAGGCTTTGTAGCAGGTTTATGTAAACTGACCATTCTACCCATAACTCTAGAAATGTTAGCATGAAAGTGACTGGAATACGTCTGGATTGGATCCATTTACGCAGATATGTAAATATTAGCCCAAAACAATGAGCCTTGGCTAAACCGTCTGCATGTGTATGCAAGTAGAGAAATACAGCTCAGAGAAACACCGCAAACATTGTTAATGAGTTTGAACATTGTTTTTCATTTTGACTTTGATCAGTGCAAAAAGATATAAAAAACGGTGTAAAATGTAGTGATTAACAATGTCTCCAGCCTTCAGGCTTACAGATCAAGCACTTCTAGGCTATCAGGTTGGGGTCTCTGTACAGAGAGGACAGGTCTGTGTCCTATTATCCTGATAATGTTAGAACATAAACATGAATTTCTAAAACGTTAGTTAGAAGTAACCTAGTGTTTGTTTGATAAAGAACTGGTTTGTTCTAACAATGTCCTGAGGACACGGCAATAAAATAACATTCTATGCAGAAGTTAAGATAGTACTTAAATTATATTCAACAAAATTTCCTTTGGACACTGCACATCGAAAATGACTTGGAGGAGCCAAGGGCATGCTGTAATTAAAAGCACCGGGTTTGGTCTCTGAGGGACATAAATGTGCTTATCCAATTTCATGGTGGCCTTCTCATCAATGTGATATACATTCTGCAAATTGAACAGTTGAACCTCAAACACCAGGATTCGCTGCAGTAACTGGTTTACAAGATAACATTTTTAGAGAAATTTAATTGGTAAGATCCAGGAAACAAATATGGAATTCGCCGTATTAACATTTGAAATGTTTTGGTTAGCTTTTACAAGAGGCAAATGTTAAACACCTGAATGAACAGTGAGCCCTGCAACCAAAAACTCAGGAGAGTTCGTGGATGAATACATCCACGAATGTATTCACGTTCCAGCAAGTAATATGACATTTTTCTGCTTGAAGTGAGGGAGTTGATGCTGATTAGAACTGAATTTGAAAAAAATCTGGACTGGGCCTTTAGAAAAATAATTTATTAGTTACTTGTGTGCATAAAACCAGATTTTAGTGTTTGAGAAACACATGCCGCTTGTTAAGCATGCTTTGCAACGAATAGAGTCGAATAAAGGATTGAACATATGTAATTACAGATTGAATGACGTTGTCAGAGCTCTTAGCTGACCCTTTTTGATTCAGGAGTATAAGGAGTATACCTGTGGATGGATGGACAAGTTGATACACAACAATGTAGAATCAGTCCAGCTGTTGAACTGCAAGGATTCACTGTTGCCATGTTCCTCCCCCAGTTTGTTCTCACACTGTTTGCTTCACTCCCTCACTGTCTATTTGCTGTGCTAGCAGCTTTCTACTGATTTTGAACCGTACTCCTGGGTGTGTGTGTGTGTTTCTGTGTGTTGTATTTCATGGGGAACTGTCGGCTTTAGTGGAGACTTAGCCCAGGTTTACTGGGCGAAGAGAAGAGTGTCGTTCTGTGGGTAGGTAATGAATGTTTTACTTTTATATTATCTGTGGCTCACTGCTGTGATTTTCTCTGTTACGCTTAATTTGGTCCCATACTTTGTTAATTAGTTGAATGATGAGGCGAGGACAGGCTTGTCTTCTCAGGGAGGAGTATCAGTGTTCACAGGATGGAAGGATGAAGGACGTCACAGTTGCTTATTTATTTTCACACTGTTTGTTTTCAGGGCTAACTCAGATCTTCTGAAACTATGCAGAATAATAAAAAAAAAATAAAAATGAAAGAACCCAAGATATTTCCACAACTGGGTTTCATGCAGGGAATATTTTCAAGAAACTTGGTATTCTGAAAGTTTTAGTGGCCAGTTCCAAAAGATTTACTCAATTCTCAGTTTTTCATTTTTCTAAGCAATTTTCTACATAAATTAATGATTTTTATTTATTTATTTAGCATTTAAATGTCTTAAAGTGGACATGCCATGCTTTTAAATCCTTGCTTTTTGCATTTAAATCATTCAGCTGTGGTCTATGTAAAGGTGAAATGAAATGCTTTAGTCTGAATTCCTCATCATTGTAGTTCCATAGGCTGCTAGTTTAGCCCGTTCTAAGGTGCGTCTGAGAGCAACTTGTTTTGGTACCGTCTCTTTAAAAGCGAATGAGATACTTCACGCCCCAACCCCAATCTATGTCACAGTGTTCGGCCATTTTTACAGTTTGATGGCAGCGATACGATGGTCTCGCAGTGCAGAAACATCACTGAATGCGTTTGGATCAAGACAAAAAAGCAAACAAAAACAAGGGCAAACTGTTATTGTAATAATACAATTATAAACAATATGGTTCTGTCCTCAAGGAGCTAACATGATAACTAAAGATGCACAATATATCAACACTAACATCAATATCGGCTGATATTAGTAATTTTTTATAAAAATATCTGTATCGATCTGATAAATAAAACTAAATAAAATGTTTATTAATAACCAGTATTTATTTTCATCTTGTTGCTGTTTGTTTCAGGAGGGCAGTAGGTTGGTCATGCAGTATGTGGTTGTTCATGTCAGTGACAGAGTGATGCAGCGCTGCATTGTGGGGACTTAAGCTGTAGAAGAGCAGCAGTGGTGAAGAACGCTCTGTGCTTGTTTTTGTTTTTCAAGGTGCCTAAAGGGTAATGAAATATATATGATACATACAATATTGGTTGTCAGTTCTAGCCCCATTCTGCCTCTCTCTGTTGTTATGTCCTTGGGCAAGACACTTCACCCACCCTGCTTGCTGGTGGTCAAAGGACCCGGTAGCACCGGTGGAAGGCCTCTGTGGCTACTATCCTGCAGCTTGCCACCTTCAGTGTGTGAATAGGTGAATGACTGAATGTAGTGTGTAGCGCTTTGGGCTTCAGAGGACTCTGCAAGTAAAGACCATTTACCATAACAGCGATATGAAGATCAGATATCGGTATCAGACCAAATTTTCATATCTTTTCATCCCTAATAAAATCAGGCTTTGCTACAGCTCCAAGTTTGTTGTCCAGTTTAAAACCCAAATCACTTACGGTTGGTTTAAAATAAAACCAACAACATCAACAAAAAGTGTACTCATGGTGCCAAATAGCATCACCATTATTTCTGTTATTTAAACAGTTAATAGTTATCTTTCAGTCATTTAATAGTCATAAACATTTATTATTTAGTTGTTGAAATCAAATTGATCACAAGTAAAATTTTGGGTTTTGCTATTTAAGTGGAATTAAGTCACTTTCTTTTCCAGAGATACACATATTTATATGTGAAGATTTCCTCTAAAATTACACAATATTAAATGGGAATCTTTCATTTATGTCAGGATGTTTTAATGATGCAAAAGTCGTATGACACCAGCTACATCAAAAGCTCAGTGAAGAAGAGAATTCTCCTGAAAGTAGTTTGATGATAATTTAACCAAACTAAGAGGCATATGGAGTGGGTGTGCATGTGTGGGTGTGGGGGTGTGTAGGTGTGTGTGTGTGTGAGAGAGAGAGAGAGAGATGGGATGAACAAACCTCCCTCTGTGTGCAGAAACTGATGCAGACTGGGAGGAGGTGGAAATGTTAAAATCCTGGATGATGTGCTCAGGGGACAGAGGCTGCTTTGCACTGGTACCCTTCTTTCCCCCCTCATCCCCATCTCCACCAAACTACACCCTCCTCCTGCTTCTCCACACTGCCGCCCCTTTTTCCCATCATCCCCCTCTCTTCCCATCAGCTGGCCTGGCACCGCTGTCTCTCCCGGGGCGGAGCCTGCATCTCTGCTGCATCAACACAAGAAACAGAGGCGGACACAGAAAGTGAGGCAGGCAGGCAGGAGAGGTTTATTATATTCTGTACATAATGTACAACATGAGCCTGCCGCCTCTTTAGCTCTGAGTTTATTTTTGATTGTTTTCTGTGCCAAAAAAAATTGACAAAGCAGATGGAGCATGATTGACTCCAAAGGGAGGAGCTGAGAAGAGGAGAAGGAGAAAAGCAAAGCAGCTCTATCAGCTGTGAGCAGAGGGAGGGGAAGAAAGGGCGAGAGAGGGAAAATAATGAAATAAATCTCAGGGAGGAGAGAGCAAGAGGGAGGGATCATCAGAGAGAGGCAGAGGAGGGGATGTAGCGGTGTGTATCCTTGCCGGCTCGCCACGCATCCACATACACACGCATACATGTCCACACACACACACATTTAGCCTGGATAATGTGCAGATAGAGGAGGAGAGAGAGAAAGGAAGAAGGCAACCCGGTGAGCTATCTATCCGATATCTTCTCCTTCATCCATCAGTCCATCATTTCATCTCTCCATCTTCCTCACCAGCCTCTTTGTTTGAGACGAAGGACAAGGATGTCCCTGTCTCAGTTGTTTCTGTTGTGTTACGGAGGGAGGGGACCTGTTTTCCTCCGAGATTTTGCATGTGTGTGTGATTCACTGAGCTAGCTGCTAGCTGGCTGCCTGCTGGCTGCCTTCACTCTGCTGTAAGCTGGGAGCTTGTGCTTGCCAGAGGCTGCCCCTGCCAGTGACTGACATGATGTTGGCGTGTATACGCGGCTGCCATGTTGTTGTTGTGTCTGCATCCAGCGTTACCTTCGAACTAATAACCATGCTACATCAGAGTATGTTGCATTGACTACATCACCTGATATAACTGCTGTGATGGAGGCTGGCTGCTCATTACAGCATCGCTCCTCTAGTTGTCCTCAGAGCTCTGATCATCAGGACTAACAGCCAAATGCTGCTTTGGAAGGTTATTCTGCAATAAACCAAAAAAAATCACCACAGCTCCTTCTGCTGAGCTGTGTGGCCTAAAATGGGTTAAAGGCTAAATGTAGGACAAGATAGGACTCAGGTGAATGATCAACCTTCAAAAATCTCCTTTTGCCCCTTAGTTGCATTCATCAGCTGTAAAGCTAAATGTCGCTTTGTCTCAGATATTCAGACACGGTGCAGAAATGTTTAAACTTGTGTCTGGGATTGCTTTAGGGGATTTCTCACTTTGTAGCTGTGGTCCTATCAGAAGATGAGAAAACAGTAAAAACACTCTTTATTGTTGCCTTTGGTTTACTTTTCTTTTTATATATGAAAGGTTAAAGAGAACGGAGGTGCAAACCAAGTTTGTTCACCAGTGAAATAAAATGTTATTGATTCTTTCTGTAGGCAGGTGTGGTGGTATCAGACCTGGTGATACCTTCAGGATTAACTCAGAAGGACTTGAATCAAAGACAATATCACTTGTGGCTTTGTGTGATCCATCTTTATAAAGCTGTGATTATACATTACAGTTTGTACCTGTAGACATGGGCTGGGATCAAATTGCTATGGAAAAAAACGTGAGCAAAAATTCAGTTTGCCATTATTACAAACAAATCATTTGCAGAATAATTTAAACTGAATGCTCATTGTACAGTTATATAACAATGGTGCTACAGTCAAACCCCCCCCCCCCACTACCATCAGTGTAAAAGAGTAATGAGAAAAGTACATTTAAGTAAAAGGTAGAATAGAAGACATTTACAAAACCACACAATATTAGAAAAATATTGACTGCAGTGAATATACAGTTTGTCTGTATAATATTTTGCCAGTGCAAATCTATGCAGAATAAATAAAGCTTGAAAGTCTACAGAAAATGTGTTCATACAATATAGAACTATGTTGTGTATAAATTCACACAAATTATTTTAGGTAGTTTAGTGTTTGTAGAATTATATATGATTTCTTTATAGGTTTTGTTGAATTGCATGTATCAATATAAGGACAGGTGAGTGTGTTGCATCAGCTCAGGTATAATGATATGTTCAGCTCACAGGGTGAGACCATGCACAATATCTGCTTCATCAGACCAAGACCAGACAACATTTTATTTAATATTTATTACTATTGGACTTTAGATCCATAACTAGACTGTTGTTTTTATATTTCATATCACTGGATACGTAAGACTAATCCCTCTTAGATTCTAACTTTTTAAAAAATATATTTTATTGATACTTAGGACATTTTAAAACATGGCATTGCACAGTTATAGAGAAATTTTTGCTTTCCTTTTAATAAATAAGTTACTGCCACGTTAGTGCAGTGAGTTTAGCACTTTAACCATTGTTAAAAGTATTACGTCTATAACTTCCCTCCGCTGCTTCATGACCACTGGTTTCTCTCATTGCTTGATCATGTATGATGCCTGTAGTGATGCAGATGTACAGTCTTTGTATTGTTTTACTTTTGGTTAGCAGAAGTGGCCTTCATGTTCCCTGCAGCACCAGTTGTACTGATGCTATATGGGCAATGATCAATAAATTAAGAGATGAAAACTGTACAGTGTTGAAAAATCCTCTCTGTAGGACTATCTGCTGTCCATATGGGGACTTTTTGAACATTTTTCTCAAACAACAGGTTAAATAGCAGTTCCTCAATGCTTTAGGATTGCTCTTTTTTAGTGGTTGACACTGACCTCTATAATGGACAGCTCGGGATCATCGTGCCTAGCTTCTAGTCATGTTTTACCTAAAGTAACACTGTGGTGATTGTGCTTTCAGCCTCATTAACCCTCACTTGCTCTCTGAATTTTTACATCTTAGAGGCTTATGAAGTTTTAGTAGATTTTGGGCTAATATGTGTTGTATTACTCCATGCAAAGGGTCATCACTGCACAGAGTAATCTGATAAATCTGATCGTTTATCCAAAACTATTTATGGACCAAAGAGAAAATGTATATGTATGTGTGTGATGTTTGTTTTGGTCCTGCATGTCCTTTTTGTTGACCTGTTTTTAGCACTTAATGGACAATGGTCAGCTGTATGCCTCAGCCTGGAACACAAGTCATTGATATGCAATAAACACAATAATACATCTGCATCCATTTCCTCTTGTTAATGGACATCACTCTTAATCAGTGCACAGTAGCTGCTACAGTGCTACTTGGATTCTAGCTGTAGGGTCCAGTGGGACAGCAGTATAAAACTCCTGTCTGTTGTAAGTAGTTGAACAGGTTAACTAGATACTATCAGACTAGATCACAGACTGCCTTCCAGTTTACTAGCCGATTGTGTGTTCCAGCATCCCCAGTTTGGAGCACCTGATTTCAATGTCTATTTTTATTTCTCTCCTAACCGGTCTGGATTCGTCATTACAGAGGAAACCTTGTGGTCTATCAGAACAACTGAATCAAGAGTACAGGCTAAACGCTGGAGGCTCTCAGTTTGTCATTGTCATGCTTGTGGTGCTTTCTGCTTAACCTTGGAGGAAAGAGTTGTTGGAAATGCTCTCATATCATTGCTGGAAGGCTGCCTGGCCAGCAACACAGTCAAACAAGGGAGAGGCTTTTCTGTCTTTATCACATCACATAACGCTCCAGTTTTTAAATGGGCTTTTGGACAAATCAGTGGCAGCCTCTGGCAGCTAATCTGAGAGCTAAAACTCTTTGTGAATAAGGCCAGACTGGGGGTGGTTTTAAGACTCGATATTGCGGTCGACACAGTAATTATAACTGTTAGAGGCTAAAGCACAGGAAAAATAAGTCATGTTCTCTCTTCTGTATTACCTTAGGATTTCTAGCATTCATCTCTTGGTGCTTTGTTTTACATCTTAGAGGCTGTAAAAAATGTTTACATTCTAACAGGGAAGAAATTCACTTGGCTTAGTTTGGGCAAACTGTGGCATTACATAACCTCATCATCCCCAACTTACGACCAGGATTGGAAAGCTACTTCCAGCATACTCATTACTTTCTTTAAGTTGCAACCAACAATGTAATCCTCTGGCATGCTTCTACTCAGAGATATAACGTGATTGGTTCTGACAGTAGTGGATTCATCACTGCACAATAACTTGTGTGTGGAAATGAGTTAATCAGTTACGCTTTGAACAAGTCTTAGTTCCCTTCTGCGCGTGCTGGTGAGGTGCGTACTAAATCAGTGTCAATTTGCGCCACTTTTTGTTGACATCAAAAATCTTCACTATAAATCTGTATTTTCTACAAACAAACTAACTTCTCTTTTGCTAACAGTTAATAAAGAAAATAAATTAAAACCCCAGTTATGTTTTCTGTCATGACGAATCATCCATTTTCTGCTTCAAGTTTCAGCTTTTGATTAAAAAAAAAAAAAAAAAGTTTCTGGTAATAATAGCCCCAGCTGTTGTTCTGCATCAGACTATGTTGAATCTCCATGTTTGAAGAAATCCATTATTTACTTGCCAACAGTGAAGTTACAGATTTTTACAGATTCTGAGCATGTGAATGGATTCTAAGCTCTCCAATGATGTTAAACACATAAAAATAAAAGGAGAAATTAAGTAAGGATGGCCATATGAATTCAGAAAACGAGATTTCTGAAAGATTCTCTCTAAACCTGCAGAGCAACCTGGGGGTGTAAAGAAAGGCTGTTCATTTACATTACTAGGCAATAACCCCTCAACCCTCAGCATTGTCTGTAAACTTATGGCCCTTTGGTTGAAATCGAATCTCCAGGATCTGTTTACTTTCCAAGCTGTTAAAAATATAAATTTTGGAACATTTACATTTTTCTATGAACATTTTATTACTAATACAGTTTTTATGAGTGAAATTCCCTAAAGGTCTTATCTTTGTATCTGTAAGTTCAAAGCAAGTTAATAAACTCTAAAGTTTATTAACTAAAGTTTATTAACATGATAGCGTAGTCTTTCAGTCACTGAAATTATCCACTAAACCAGTAACTGTTATTCCTTGAATGCTTGTAGACAAAAGAAAAAAGTAAGTTACCTGGATATGATCGTCTCACGAGTAGATATAAAACATGTTGTTGGCAGCGCTAAAGTTCTTGTATTTTCTCTAGTTAAAATAGTAGAATAAAAATATAAAACAATTTAGATCTCCATTCTTCCTTTGGTTGAGTGCTGTCATAGTTGCTAGACAACAGGATATATGGCGAAGTAAACCTGAAGGCAAGACCTTCCCAATTCACAGCCACTGATGGGATAGGCCAGGTCCTTTGAAGGATGTGGCCGCTGAATTGAGACACAGCCTGAGTGACTTAATAGAAGCAGTCTCTTTTGTACCACAATAGGGAATTTAAGGGATAATAACATCACATATAAAGGCTTATAAGTTCTTAAAGTGTTAAAAACTTCGACGTCTTCTCTTTAATGGAGGGATCCGTTACTAATTTTAATTGTTTGTTTTTATATTCTGAGGCACACAAGAAGTTGGGTCCACCAGGGCCCAGAATCTTGGGGGTATGACAGCAGTTGCTCTGGCTCTAACTCTAGTCTAGCACAGTCCCTGCTTAATCTACCTGTTTTTTGGGGACGCTAGCCACCATGGGGCTGGTTGCTGCCTGTCTGTTTTGGTCGATCTTTTATTTTTGCTCAAGAAAGAGCTTAAATGTTTTGTATGTCCTTGTCTCCGTGTCCCTTGTTATGGCTCAGTGTGCCAGGCCGTAACAAAGTGGGGGCTTGTGGTCACCTGAACATGGTTTCTGTGCTTGCGCTCAAATGTTTGACTGTCTTTTGGCTAAATTGCGTTTGTTTGCCTTGTCCTTTGTTCACATTTTTGAGCACAAACTGTTTGAGCAGTGTCTTGTCCCTCATCAACTGGGTCGTAACAAAAACAAAATATACAAATCAAGATTGACAATAACCAGTTGGGTGGAAGACGGTGTCCACCAGTAGGACGGGAGACGTTGCCTGTATAGAGATTGTGCTGACTTTGTTGTCCTCTGACATTTTGACCAGGATTTCTTTGAAACAGAGGTTTTAATCTCAGTAGGTGATTTTATTCTGGTAAAATAAAGAACAAATAAAATAAGGAATTCGTCCACCAGCAGCAGCAGCAGACTCCTTTCAGGGTTTAAAACATCTGTCCCACATTACTCCTCTCTGCCTGTATAATAAGCTGCTCATTAGGAGGATGCCTTGCCACATGGCTGCTGTCATTTGCGGTTATTACTAATGAGAGCATTTGGACATTGAGCCCGGCTCCACAACCATACCAGTCAGCACACCTCCACTTCTGACCATCTCTGGCTCCAGAAATAGCAGCGGTTTTGTAACGGGTCAGGTCTCCCTGCTGCACTGCAGCACACCCACATGTTCTCTCTGCTGCTAGCAGAGCGGAGCAGCTGATGCCCTTACAGCATCCGTCTGGATGTGGAACTGATCGTTGTGAAACAGATGGTTGGAGTTGCAGTCAACGTTTGGTAAATCATCCGAGTACTACCTGTGGAAGATCCAACTTGTAGACAGAGTAAATGATGAAAAGCCTGAGCTCTACCTCCTGGGGTTGTTTTGTTCAACGGCTCTTAGGAGGGTTCATTTCAGCTTTAGAGTCTCTGCCAGCGCCGTAGCTTTGAAGCTCTCAATCACGCCTTGTCAGAGGAGTGTTAACTGTGGCACAGCAGTGCTCCATTGTTCTGCCTTTAACACACTGAAGTTTCTATAGTGAGCAGAATGATGCATTGTGACTGACAGGCACACTCTCCTGAGACTGTTCTGGGTTTGTGTTGACAAATCTATCTTTGATGGACACTTCCATCCAACAAAGCTGCTGAATATTTACACGTTTACAATTTTCTCATGTTATTGTGGGACATTGAAGCACATTTGTGTATAAGAATGAAATATGACGTTAAATACTCTGTTCAGATTACTTTCTTTTATGGCTTGTGGTTCTTTCTGTGACGGGTTGATGTCTTGTTTGGCTGTTGAGGAGGTTCCAGATGAAGAGTTGAGAATGACAGGATTGGAAGCTTTATTAAGAGGATAGCAGTGACCAAGACCAGAACCAGGACCGGAATCAGAACTAGAACCATCCTCTGTTAACCCTTGAGCGATGTTGCGTCAACTTTCTGAAGGCTCCTATACCATCTCCCAATACTCCCAGTAATAACTAGACACAACCAATCAGAGCGAGGAAGAGGCTCTTGGCGTTGTCAGTCATCTTTGTGTGTGTACCGCTCATCAGCTCCTTCTGCTCTTGCTCCCTGCTACTCTACACCTTCTTCCTGATAGCAGAGCCTTCATGAATTCTAAGGCCAGTTATCATGGCCACCGATGACGGCGGATAAACCGTTTTGCTGTGACTGTAAGTTGTTTCTCTACCGTTAGCACATTTAGCAGCATATACTTCAAATTGATTGACATCGCCATTTTGACTGGGAGGAGTTTGATCTTTAAACAGATTATCTGGCTCATATTATACTGTCACGACACGGTGACAGTTTTAAAAAACATATTTCTTTAGATAAAAGTTGTATGCTTCAGCTTTAATGATTTAAGTTAATAATTCTTATATTTTTATAATAATTTATACTTTTGTTTATGTTGACATAAAAATTTTTTATTTTCTCCTCTGATACATAGTGTGTTGTTCATTTTCTTTGAACTTGAGATGAGCATTTAACAAAATACACTTTACTTATTTCCAGAACCTTGTTTTCTGGGGTTCTAGCACCAATGCATGAAGCCCTCTTACCTTAAATGCATCATTAGCAGTCAGGCTCGTGGTTCCAGGTCAGATGATGGGATATGATGTACTATTTGAATAGATTTGACCTTATTTTGAGACTTTTAGGTGATCTGTAAAAAGCCTGATCTTAGCTCTTTAGCAGCTTCCAGTAGCTGGTGCTCTTGAAGCTCAGGTGTAGTTATGATCAGCTTCTGATGCTCAGCTCCGCCTCCCCAGCTGCCAGCCTGGCCCACTCTGCCTCCAACACATTGTCACTTCTCAGTGACGTCCAGCCTCTTCATCTGCCGCTGCAGGGATTACTCAGTTAGTGTGCAGACCAGCATGATGCTGCTACACTCACACTGCAGTGTGAAGAAAAAGAAGGATGCAGGCAGAGTGAGAGGTGTGTGAAGCAGCAGCGTCAGGAGTGTAAAGTGCTGACTGCCATCTGTGATGAATGTGAGTCACGGATGTGATGTGAGGAATCCAGAGCTAATGTTGGCTTGCTAACGACGCGGCCGGGCTGGGCCCACTTTCATGGGAGTCTCCAGGGATTTTATCCATTCTGGGGAGAGTTGCTTCAGTCTGACCAGGTTCTGTTCTGTTGCTTTTCTCCAATGCAGACATGCAAGCAGTGCTGCAGCTAAAAATAATCAGACACACTTTTAGGTGTCATGAGGATGATATTTTTATTTGCACAGCTGCTTCCACCAGCCAGAGGAAAACCTGATACAGGGGTGTGATCCATTCAGGTCGGATCATTTCTGAAAGAACTTAGCATTAATGGATTTTTCTTTTTTTCTGGGCGGTGTCTGTTTTTACAGAACACAACCAGATACATCTTGTTTACAGGCTGATATGACATATTGACTGAGGTCCTGATCAGAGGTCTGTGCCATGGTTAGCTCAAAATGCATCAGTGTTACAGTATCAGGCTTCTCCTAAAGCTTTTCCAGCCTGAGTTAGAGCTGCTTCGATAAAACAGCCTCTCACCTAGTCAGCTACTTCATCATAAAAAGTCTTGTCCTGTGAATAATTTTTCTGCTTAACTGTTTTAGTATGAGTTTTTGTGGAGGGTTAGGGAGCAGGAAACAATTCAACTGATCAAATGACTTTGACAGATGTCCTAGTGTGTTTAACTTAATTTAGTAATGCTGTTTTAAACAACTTCCCCAATTTATGTATGCTTCTCAATCTCAACCAGCAGATGAAGTTATCGTTTCACTTCAAGGTCACAAACTTCACGGTATTTTATCGGACAAAGCAACACACAGCTGTGCATAACTGTGAGGTGAAAGGACATAAGACATAGTTTTCAAGTCTTACAGAATAAACTGTGAACAACTATGTTGTCCGTCTGTATTTTGTTCTACTGACTTGTCAGAAAACAGCTGCAGGTCCACCTGGAGGTCAGTTTAGTTTGCTCTCCACTACAACATCTACAGAATCATACTTTTGGCTCTTCATCTTTGCAAAACATCTGAAGCAAAGCCAAATTGGATGGAGACTTCCTGAACATTAGTTTTCAGGTCTTACCACATGTTCTCAGTGGGTTTGCGTTTGACCTTTGACAAGGCCAATCTAATTTATGAATAGTCTTGACCTGAACAAATCTATTGTGGCTCTGGCTGTGTGTTTGGGGTGGTTGACCAGTCTGTGGTCCTCTGCAGCCTCTAACTGATTCCTTCCAGGGTTGTTAAGGATTTAGTTTCATCCATCTTACCGAATAAAGGCAAAGCCTCGGGATAATGCTTCCACCGCTGTGTTGTGTGGCTATGGTTGAGTAGGTGACTGTTCTCTTTTTTTCTGGGCAGTGAGTGGCTGAGAATCTTCCTTCTCAGCCACTCATAGCCTTTTGTTTGTAGATCAAAACTTTATTTTGATCTGATCCAACCACATCATCTTCTTGAACATGTCAGTTGTGTTCGCTAGGTACCAGAGCTAGTAGCAAACTTTAACTGGGACTTCTTATGGTTTTCTTTCAACTGCAGCATTTTTCTTGCCACTTTTCTACAAAGTCAAGGACCCATTGACTAACATGTAAGCGTTTTGGGGGTTGAACATCTCCACAACATTCTCTCTGATCTGTCTGCTGTGTTCCTTGGTCTTCATCATGCTCCTTGTTTCTGAGGCCAGAAGAAGAGCGCCTCCTGTTGGCCTCAGATGACATCACACACACCTGGCCTTTACTCACTAGGCAACGCCTAAGGTTTAATACAAGTACACACCACACTTTTCAGATTTTTAATTGTTAAAAAAAAGACACTTAATTCAGCTTCACAATTATTGATGCATCTACTTTATTGCATAAAATCCTCCATAACACATAGAAGTTTGTGGTTGCAATATGAAATAGAGAAGGAAGTGCCCGTCGTTTTCCTTTGACAGATTTGTTCATTGAACAAGATATTTTCATACATGAGCAACCAAAACAGAAATATTTCCTAGATTTACTAGTATAAACCATACACTTAAAAACATGACAGTTTCCAAAACATGCTCACTTTAAAATCAAATGACTCTGTTTTTAGAGTCATATAAATCTGTTTTCAGATTTATATGAATCTGAAAACAGAATGAAAACAGATTTATATGAATCTGTTTTCAGATTTATATGAATCTGAAAACAGAATGAAAACAGATTCATATGTGTCTCTGTCAAAACAGAGACAGTATGAGCTGTTCATGCCAACTAACAGCGAGGTTAGGTCAATATTTGTGAGCAGTCTCCAGTTTTTGAGTTTAATCTCTAATTGTTCTTAAAAGACTCGAAGAATTTTAACTGAAATCTTCGCTGTGGTGTAAATGAGGCTTATTGCAGCAAAATTCCTTATTGAAAAGCAAACAGAGCCGGAGAATGAAGCTCCTGTCTCTGGGCCTCTCAGTGCTCACATTACATTCAGTCACTTATTCTGTTTTTATGAGTTAACTTGAGCCGCTTTTAATGAAGCTGGAAGCAGAGCTTACTGTACTCCTACTCTTATAAATGATGTCACTTAGTTTAGCCTAGCCTAGCCTTTGGGAATTCAACATTCCAGTGAATGTCTGAAACAGTCCTGCTCTCCCCGAATCCGAACATCAGCTCAGAAACAGTTGTAAGGAAACCTTTTTGATCTCATTCTAAAGGAGAAGTGTTTCTCGGGCCACATAGACACAAAGGTTTGGGTAAAGACATATTTCCCCCTGCCTTATCTTATTTGCTAATCAGATAAAGTTGAACATTAGAGGAGCCACTCAGACCCCCACTACTGTAAAGCTCTGCAAGACATCGTCTTCAGTTTTCTTTGTTGCTGATTTCCCAGTTGTGACTCCTCACTGACAGCTGGAGAAGCTGCTGGGTGGATTTCTCACTCCATGTTCCCCGGAAGCTGGAGGTGCAGTACAGGCTGGTCACCCAGAGAAAACATTGATGTTATGCCATTTTTGGTTTTCTGACACAACTGTTTGCTACGCAGCTTTAGTTTGACATTTTCACGTTCCTTATTCTAGCTGCCAACCGTGTCAGATTCACTTCAGGAGCAGAAAAACCTGCTGCTGATTTGACTCTGACATTGTGGCTTGATCACCGGAGGAAATTCGGACTGATCTCGGATCAGACTGGGATTCTCATCCAGGTATTTTCATCTGTAATGGAGTTAGAGTAGCTTCTCATCTGTGTAGCAGCAATAGCAGCTACACAGATGTAGCTGCTATTGCTACATATAGCAATACATATAGCTTAAGGGAAGCTTAAAGCTTCTTTAAGCTTCCCTTAAAGAAGCTTCGTTTTAGTCAACACACGTGGCACGATAGTGACATCATCAGCCTTAGTCGATGAAAATGCTGATATAACTTTGACGCTCATTCGGCTGAATTGGCCTGATAGTAACAGAAAACGCTTTAGAAACAGCCGATTCATGCAAACTAAAACTGTAATACATTAATAAATCATCATTATCCAGAAGACTCATGGAGGTTACACAGTTCATCAATAAATATGGACTCGGACTCTTCCATTTGACTGCTGACAATTATTGGAAAAACTTTTGTCACCCAACCTGTGTTGTTAATAATAGAGACTGACTGGGAATGAAAACGAAACGTCCATTTCCTGTTTGGAACAATGATCCTGTATCTGGATCAGATTTTCAGCAACACAGACAGCGGACACTATTAATAGCCTGAAAACACGGTTAAAATGGAAAGATGCTACCACCACCACACTCATCCACACACTGACACATAGATGATCCAGACGGCTGAAGGTCATTTAAACACAGGTTACTACTCCAGTCTGGAGTCCATAAAGTCATTCCACAGCTTTTTATTCTAGTTCTAATCTCACATGAACTACATAAAAAATGAACTGCCTGTTACAAATCCTCGGGAAAGAAAAGATTAGAGATATGATGACCGGTTCATTTTTCTAAGAGCTGCTGCTCTGCTCGACTGACTGGTTTTATGGATTGTAGTTCATTTCTATCATTAACTCCCCTCCCCCCCACCAGGTATGATCCAGAGAAGGACTCTGGATCAGAAGTTTGCCAACTCACCGTGTGTGATGGTTCAAACAAAATGGGGTTGGAGAAATGTCCTCATCGCAACAGTGGTTCGAAGTGTTTTTACCTGTATTTTACTCACTCTAGTCCCAATCCCAAACTGTAGACTCAACTTTTGAGGAATAAGTTTTTACAGAAAGTCAGCTCCTCATTCAAAATTTGACCATAATCGTAACCAGTTATTGAATGTTGTGTTAAAAGCTGATTGCAGATATTTGAACAAAATGAACAGAAGCGTTTTCTCAGCCTCCATTTATAATTTAAAGCAACACAAGACTTATGAAGAAAATGCCGCCTGACTGTCTTCTGCTTAACCTGTAACTTCCTCCTGCTCTTTTTGACTGCAGTGATTTCAAATAAGGCAGTTTGGGGCAATGTCAATTGGATTTTATTTTACTGCGAACCCCCCCCCCCAAAAAAACTCGTTTCATACAGTTTGATTATAGCAGTAGTCACTGTGACTAAAAATAATGAGTTTCTCCCAGTCTTATTGAGACATTAGTGCTTCAATCATGGAAACGCTCTTCAGGTGATAGAAGGCCGACTTTGTAACTGTATTTATGCGGCTCTTCATCCATGCATTGCTTTGTTCTAAGCATCTTTTCAGTGCACGGATGGGGGCCCATTGCATGTAAGCTATTCAATGGGCTTCAGGGTGACAGTTTAAGGGCTTTTAAAGCCTTAGTGACTGCATTTCTCTTTGAGCTCTTTGAGCCCTGCCTCTGCTGCTTCATTCTGTTCTCCAGGATTTGGAGCTGCTGCTATGTCCTGCTGCTGAACCTACAGAGAATGGCGCTAGCCCGCAGCACATCTGTTCAGAAGGCTAATCCACAAACGACGTGCTCTCTTGCATAATGCTCCCACTGGGCCGCCACTTCAGCTGGCACAAACAAGCCGTACAACAATAGTGTCACTGCAGCCACCAATGAGGAGACCATAGTGGAGCAGAAAGAGAGCTCTGCTTCGCCGCTGCTTATGTTCCTCCGAACTGAACTGGCCTCATTTCAGACGCCTCCCCTGTGGCATTCCCTCTTTATTTAACTGCCCCCTCTTTCAGATATTACTCCTCCCTTCATCAGTGCCCTTTCTTTTCAATAACAGTCTGCTCTCTCCTTGCTGTCACAGCTTTTTTTAAACTCCTGTTCTTGTGTTGGTCTGCGTTTCTCTGCTCACTGAACCTCACGCCTGACCGGGTCACCTTGCTGTTCTCAGTTGGTAATCTGAAGAGAAAGCATTTTAAACATGCCCGCGTTCTTTTAAAGTATGGCTACAGAAACAGTGGAGCACAGCGACTTGTCAAGGTCACAAGCATCAAAAAGGAGAGAAAAAGAGTGAGAAATTACTTAGTCAGTGGGTTATATTGTCTTCAGATGTGTAGTTACGATTACATCCTGCATAGATCATTTTAATTCTAAAGATGGTGGCTTATAATCCTGATTTTAACCTCCAGACCAGAGATACAGCAGCCAGGGTTTTAATCTCTGTGCTTCGTTACCAAGGTAGCATTGTTCAGAGTTGATAATCTGTATCACAGTGATGTTCAGTGTCATGACAGGGGTGGTGCAAGAACTTCCTTTTTTATTTATTCTGCTATTTTGTTTTTACAAGTGGAGCTAATGTATACTTGGATAATGTTTCCATGGCGACATGACAAGGTGTGACACTGCAACAGCACCTATAGACTGATCACTCATTCCCCGATTCCTTTCTGCTGTTGTTAGCCAAATAGGCTACATTCACACTTGATGCTCAATTCCGATTCTTTGCTGAAATCTGATCTTTTTTTGTCTGGTCGTTCATACTGCTGGTTAAATGCGACCGCAAACAGACTTGTATGTGAACACTTTACGTTCATGTAGATCTGGTCTTAAGCAGGTTCTGACATCATTTCGGCATTTGAGTGAAATGAACTCCAGGTGTCCAAGAGCCACCTTTTCTGTCTGATTTGATAGGTTTCTGACATTGTTGTGGTGAAATGTTGGTCCACTGTTCTTTTTAAGGTTTCTTGAAATCATTTATAGATTTGCTAAGTCTCCATAGGACACTGTTCCAGAAGTTTTGTTGCTTTCAGATGAGACTTTGCTTCTTAGAGAGGAAAGGTTTTCTGCAGGCAACTCTTCCCTACAAGTTTACAGGCTTAGTCTTTTTCTGACTGTCCTGTCCTGAAATTTAACATTGACATGCTACTGGGGCCTGTAGAGTCCAAAATTGTGCACTGCTATAGCCTTTTCTGCTTGGCATTGAGCTAACACACTCCTCTCCATTGCAACAAGAGACTGATATTTATGAAGGGGATCATATTTGCTGATGATTATTTATTTGCTTTGACAAGCAGCATCTGTCTGACTGCTACCTTCCTGTTTCCATCTTTTGAAACAAGAGGGGGTACTTAGTTTATCACACAGTTTTCTTCTTACTCTTTATATTCTTTACATCATAACATTGTGAAAACCTTTAACACACGAGTTTAGATGCAGGAGCTGCACCAGTCAATATTTTCCCAGCCAATATCAATTTCTGTTATCCTTTAGCTCTGATCTGCCATGTCCACTTTGGAATAGTTATAATTTTTCTCATTTGGTTAAAATTAGTTTTAATTCCGCAAGTAAATATAACAATGTATCTGTAGCTGAAGAAAAGAGTGGAGCTTAAATGTTGAACTTACTTCGATACAAAGGATTTTTCAATCGCCTTTTCCTCAGAGTTAATTTTCATCCAACAGATTCTATGTAAAGGTCAGCTTGTATCTTTTTCACTTGGTGTAAGCTTCCAGAGAGAAGCTGCAGAGCTTTAAGATGGCGCATTCATTGACTGAAAAAGGTTGACCTTATTTTTGGGTGACTTACTAGTTCATCTAAAGAAATTGGATTATTGCATAAAAATACATTTCTTGCCAGTCAACTCAGAAAATCATCACATATGTATTAATATATTCCAAGTCTTTATTTCCTGCACATTTTATGAATATGAAAACCTATTATTTGTAGCACAAAGAATACTCTGAAAAAATGTAATTAATGGAAACTCATGGTCTCGTGCCCTAATCTGCTAATGAACTCAAAGCAGGTGCAAAGCTTTCCTGAGCCTTTGAATGGCCTGTAACTCTGGGTCAGTAGGACACGATCATGAGGAAGAGTGCTGACTGGACAGACATCATCGACATCCTTCACAAGGAGTGGAAGCCACAATAGGTCGTTGCTGAAGAAGCCGGTTGGTCTGTTCAAGGATATCAACAGAAAAGTGAGTGGAAGGAAAAAAGTGTAGCAGGAACTGGGAGAACGTGAGTCTTTAGAGGATTGTGAGGCAAAATTCTTTCTGGAAAGACACCACACACTGATGAACACTTTTATTTATTCCTGAAATGATTGGATCAATTGGAGCCTGTTAAACGATTGTTTTCTGGAGGTGGGAACTCTGTTGAGATTTTAAATGTTAAAACTTCAACATGTAATGTGCCAGTTCAATGCCATGAAGAGTACCGGAAATTTCCTTCACTGTAAGCAACCATTCTCCACAGCAAAGAGAGAAGCGCCGATAGAGCTAGACCGTGTTGGTCACGCTAATGTTAATTCAATATTTGGAAACACGGTCTGAATGGCTTCCTTTACTTCCTCATCGGCTGTTGCTGCGATTCTAAAACAGTCCATCGTTCACAGCTTATCCTTCTGTTTGCTGTTTGGCCCAGTAGAAATTCTACCATAGAAATTCCTGTCTCTGGGAGAAAGCCCAGACTGAGCTTTGAAGAGAAATGAGAATTGAACAGAATAGTGCAGGAAGGCAACCCATGTAAACCCAGCCAGTAACAAGGCAAAAAAAATAGCATTGTACTATATTTTCTTTCAGCTACTCACTTCCTTAAAAACCCCTTAGCTATCACCTTCAAAACACTTAATGAAACTCAGTAGGTTTCAAGCATACTGGTATTCTCATGACAGTTGAGGGATGATGGTATAAATATCTTTAAAATTATGTTATCTGTGTTTAAATGCTTACTTTAGCCAACATTTTTATTCAGAGAAAATAGCTGCCTAACCAAGGTTGCTGCTGACAAGTTCAGATAAAGGAGAAATGTCTTGAAGGTTGCGCTGATAAAAGTGTCTCCAGTCTTCCCTCGTCACTGTTTAAGAATTCAGAAAATGTTTGAACAACCTCACTGCTGTTGCAACACTGGCCGGCAAGAGAAGACCAAAGCCTGTCCAAGTCTGAATTTGGCTGGGAGAAGGAGATTCTACTGTGAGCCTGTCTTTGTGTTTATGGTTGAATTTATGGCTTTTGTCATCTTGTCAGCTGTAGGTTTTTTGTTTACCGTACTTATCACAAATTATAGTTTCAGTTTGCTCTAAAATAAAATACACGAACACGGTTGATGTTAGAGAGTTGTGAGAATACTGTTTGGACTTGTTCATTCTTTGAGCTTTTTCAGATGGGCATGTAGGAAACCTGGAAGTTATGTTACCATAGATAGATGTTTCCTCATCAGTCCGGAGCAGCTGAGTGATGTGACAGACAAGGCTCGTTGTGTCATTATTGTTTCTGGGATCATTTTATTGTCCCAAGATGACCAAGATGAGCTTAATGACCAATATAGAGAACCTACAGAACCACACATTCAAAGAAATGCATCCCATTGTTGTTGTTATTCTATTTACGCCTCTCCATCCACACCAATAACCTATAACATGGAATCTATTTTAAATATTGTGTCCATGTGTGTCAGACACCTATTAAAATATCTATCAAACCAATGACTAGAACGTTATTATCAACACACAAAATGTATGTCTGAAATAAGCTTTGTTGTCTTTTTAGTGTTATTTGGAGCTTACCGTTCTACTGTGTCCGTCATTTCCATAGAGAAATTAGGGAAATTCGTCTTGATACTGGCAGAGGTTGCTGAAGCAGTGGTAAGTAAGTGCCCCAAAAACGGACTTTCCCCACTGATGTAAGCATTCTGAGAAAAATAAAATTTAACCAGGTACTTCGAAGAGGCTGTGATGCTGGAGTGCGCTATAAGGAATTGTGTTGGTTAACACAGGCTAGAACCAAACATTTCGACTTGTCTACTTACAACTTCGGCATAACTGACCTTGGACTACAAAATCAGTGAGAAAAAAAAACCTGGCAGATTCACAAAACCGATTAATCAGAAGTCCATGACCTTCCACAGCAACTGCAAATGCAGTGACATAGTTGACAAGAAAGTCTAATAGAGAATACAGATAAATTACTTTGCATCAAAAATGGGAATTCTCACATTTCCTGCAGTGTCTGTTTTAGCAACTATGGTCCAAACGGGACAGCTTAATGTCAACTGTGACCTGCTGTCTTTGGTGATGCAGAGGTACACAGCTGTTAGAACTGCTCTTTTCACCTACTTTGTGAGAACTTGTAGATTTCATCTGGTTTCTACACGTAAGAAAGGTTTATATTTGGGTTAAAAGATGGAGGGAGCAGATGCTGCTGCTGCAGATACCACAACCAATTTTGCCATCTTGTGGGCATGAAGCTGAAACTGCAACACTATTGCACACTGCTCTAAAAAGGCTCAGTCGTGTGGTTTAGTTTTCCCTTCTGCCAGGAGCTTCAGCTGCCTGACCAGATTAGGACTAGAACAGGTTAGTGGTGGAGTTGGAGGAGCTGTCTGATGTGTGTAACTTGGCATGTTTATGGCAGGAAGCTGAAGATGAGCACTTCTCAGGAGATTACAGACGAATGAGAAGGGAGAGGAGGAGGGAGAGAGGAGAGGAGAGCAGAGCGGAAAGACAAGCAGCTCTGTGAGACTGATACAGAGATGTGGAAGAGGTGAGGTTGAGAGTTCCTGATCTGGAAGTCAGCCGGTGATCCAGAGGATGAAGGACTGATTCGTTTCCGGTTGGAGGGATGCTGTTCACGCTGCTCTTCTATTTTCGAATCAAAGGTAGGAGAGCATGGAGAATTCAGGAGGACTTCACTATGTGTCTTTTATCAAAGCAAAGGTTCTCTGGGACCAGTCCAATTTCTCATCAGAGACTCTTTAAGAGAATGAAGCAGTTCGGTCTGTTAACAGTGACACTGTAGTTGAACGAAGATCAGATCTGCTCCAGGTTTTCTGTGCTTGCTGATTGAATCTCTGTCGGCCACACAGAACATGACTGAACAGTACGTGAATGCATCAGCCTGATTTATGTTTTAGCCGTAGCAAAATGCTCAGTTGTTAGAGAACGGCTTTTCTGCAGGTACAGAAAAGCGAAACACAGAAAGCTGTGATGCTATGGTCCGGCCCCGCACTTTCAGTAGAGTTCCTCTCAAAACTAAACGATCAAACGCTGAGCAGTGGAAGGAAAAAGGAGTGTTTATTATCAGATTTTTTAGCAGGTGTTCGCTGATCTTGACTTTGTTTTTCTCAGAGCATGCAGCACCATGAATCTTCTGAACGTCTGCTCACATTTAAAACCTTCTGTAGCTCATTGTGTCAGTCAGCCTCTTAAGTCTTCACAGCTCCCTGCGTTGGCGCTCTTCTGAAGACGTGAACAAGAAGTCTGTTCTGGGAGTTTCTGTAGAACTGACAGGAAGAGATTTCTCAGTAGCAGTGTTGTTGTCAGCTACATGCCTCAGCTGATAGTACAGCTTCAGTGATGGCCAGCAGCTTGATGAATAAAACCCAGCTGTTATTACTTTGTGTCTCTGTGCACTAGCAATGTGCTTTTTATTAAACACCCAGCATGCATCTGCATCAGACATGTCTGTTATACCTTATCGGCTGTTGTTTTAAATATAGATGTCTTAGTCGTTAATTGCAAATCTAGCTTTTATGAACATTTGACTTGCTGATGCACTTTTTAGCTCCTAGAGGAACCAACACTATGGAGGAAGGAGCCGAAAGGACAACAGGAACATTATTAAACACATTCCTATATATTGTGCAGCTCTTGTGTTTTCACTGATCCAGAAAAGACTGGGCTTTGAGTTTTCTCCTGGCCAATCACCAGTCAGGGCTAAACAAACCCTTTCTGGTCAATGGCTGGTTGACCTGCCTGCCTTTCTCAGTGCATCCCCGGATTTAAAACAGTGTTACTTTAACAAGAATTATGAGCAGAGTTTCACAAACTAAACGTTCATGAACTAAATTAGTTTTTCAGTTTCCTGAGTAGAATAGATTAAACTGTTTAAAATAGATTGAGCCGAGTGACTGTGGAGGTCAGTTACTGCTTTAAGTCTCTGATGTTGAGCTTCAACATTTTCTCATACTGTATCGGCTCATACTGGCTTCATCGGCCACTTTGATGCGCCGCATGCTGTTCTTATGCATACCTCACTGCTCAGTGCTGTGAGTTGGATGCGGGGGTAACATGGCAATAGATCTGTTGGCATGGTGTCACCTAGATGGACTGACTCATCAGCACGTGGCACTGATTTGTACCTGTGCCATCCAATGCTGTGGAAGATCTGCAGAGACCACAGAACCCCCCATTTAGCATACATCTAAATATACACTAGGTTATATTTAGATGTGTCAGAGTAAAGGAGGTTAAACTTTAGACATGTTTATTAGAAGACAAATGTTTGAAAGCAAGTTTCGTTTTCTTCTTCTTCTTTACAATCAGTCACTACTTCGTGTTGGTTTGTCACATAAAATCCAGATGAAATATGCTGACGTTTTTGGTTGGAACTTCACAAACATTGACAGTTTAATGGGTGTGAAGATGTTTGCGAGAAGCTGTACTTTGGCAGAGCAACATGAACACAAGGTGTGCATCGCTACACCATGACCACTTTATTTGTGTGTGAGGGAAAGGGCGGGTTTTGTTGGCAGTAACTTGTGGCTGCTACTTTCCTGTGAAAGGAACAATGTCTGGAAGTGAGTCAAGCCTTTGTAAATGTCCTGTCCTGATAGATTTGCTTGTACCACCCTGAACTTCAGCTGCTCGGCTCATTTCTCAGCCTGCAGTCCAACAGCGGCACGCTGGATGCTCGTCTTTTTTCCCTCTACAGAGAAAATGGCAGGACTCTGCGTGTTGGCCTTTACATCTGGAGGTGTTGTATTTTACCCTTTACGTAACCTGTTGTCCTCCTTCCCTCTGTGTCCTCCCCCCTCTCTCTCTCTGGTTCTTTGGAAGAAAAATTGGAGTGGTTGTGTTTCCTGAGGATGGTGCTGAAATTGGTCAGTGATTTGAAGGAGCTTTAAGCAAGTACAAATGTGTTTTAGGAGCATCATCAGCATTTCTGACTTTCGGGGTGGGAGTGGAGAAGACGGGACTTGTGCTCTAAGTGATTGCACTAAAGTGGAACAGAGCGGGTTCTAGCAACAACAGATAATCTGATTAAACCTGAAGGAAGGAACTGAAAGAGGAAATCTCTTTGGTGTGTTTGGGTTAATCTATTACCAGATCACCTGTGTAGTTAATAAGCGATGTTTACAACTGTAGCCACCAGACCGTCACCTGCGAGGTCAGTTAAATGGATCCACAATCAGTTGTAACGACAGACTTTACTTTATTCATTTTAGACAGTGCAGTAAAAACATTGTGAACTGTTTGGGTTTTCAATTTAAATAAAATGTTGTCACACGGACGGATGGTTTCTGGGTAAATGACGTATGCTAGGTCCAATTGCTCTACCTCCATCCAGCCAAAACAGCAATGTAAACAGCAGTGTCTGTTTACATTCCCAGAGACTGTAGATACAAACCTCTTAGAAAATCAAGCTTCTCCCAGGATTTCCAAATTCAGTATCTTCCACAGCGGACAGAACTGGACTAAGTGCTGTAAGTCATGCTCTCCTGCAGCCTGAATAACCTGCGGGTAAACAATATTTCGTCTTCCAGTTGAATCTTCGGCTCACCACTAATGCAGCCGACTGATCCTTCAGTCAGGAGCAGTGTCTAAAGCCAAACACAATGCGTTAGTCTAGTTTTGCTGACTGCCTCAGGAGGATGCACAGGGAGCTGTGATCTCTCCTGTTTGTTGTTCTGGTGACTGTAACAGATTCTACAGACCTGCAGCTGTCTGCCAGCTTTGTAAAGATTCACCTCAATCAGACGAAGCTGGTGTGTTTGTGTCAGACGGTCCCACTTGGTCCCAGACTGATTAGTTCCATCCTGTGTGCCATGATGTTGTTTATCTGTATGAGTTTGTTTAAATGATTGCCTAACTCTGCTGTGTGCTGTGTGTTTTGGATAAAATCCCCATGTTTTCCTGACCACAGTGGTCAACACGGACCCTCCCTCACATTCCACAGGCCCTCTGCAGTGACCCGCCTTCTCTTGACAACCATTTGAATGTCAGTCTCTAATCCTGCTGGCAGAGTCCACATTTATTTTAGCCAATTCAGTACGATTTGTCTGACTCCATGATTTGACCCATGTTTTCTGGATTGTAAGAATCATAGAGATCAACACATTTCCTGAATGTAACGTCACTTAGATGACTTTAATAAGTGGTTGTGCTAGTGCTTTAATTATTATTATTTTATCTTATTCTATCTGATGCCTTTTGCTCTTTCTATTCAAGTGATTTTATCATTTTGTCATATCATTTTAAAATAAATACAATGTATTATTATTATTATTATCTAGCATGAGATGTAAGAAGGTGTAGCATCTCACATCTATTCAGAGAACAGGGAACTAATATGGTGAGAGTCTGACTTAAACTGATTTCAGGAGCTGGCTTGCTTTTGTTTCTAATTCTTCACGCTGATCTCACCAACCCTGAATTACAGAGATAGAAACAGAATCCATTATCACACGGACATTCATCACACAACCAGAAAACCAAAACCTTTAACTTCAGCATGTGCATCATGCAGCATGTAATCTTCTAAAAACCTAATCTGCTTAGATTGCTGAATCTAAATGGCTCATATTGTTACACACCAGAGTGTAGCCATGGATAAAGTGTCATGTTTATTTACTTATCTTTGCGGCTGCAGTTGCAGACTAGCTGCAGCCACAAAGATGGGATGGCTGTTAAATGGGATGGCATTTTTTGGAAAGGAAAGTAGTCATGCTTCACATGCAGAGGTGGAATAATACATTTTTGGCTCAAAGAAGATGATCAGAATATCTGGAGTTCACTTCAGGGCGTCCAGGTTCAAAACTGTGAGGTGTCAGCATCTTCTTCTTCCTGCTACTCTGCTTCAGTCAGTTTCATCAAACGTCACACAGTGAGCTTTGATCTTGAGCTACACTTTTATTAGAAGACAATGTCATCCTGACATCCTCACTAACGATAGCTGGCAGATATATGGTCTGACTACCATGGCAACAGAAGGGAAAATTAGTTATTGGAGGAATGTACCATAGCCACACTCACCAACAGCAACCAGACATACTAGGAAAGCAGTGTAGTCTGGGAGAGCAGCTAATGAATTATTACTGGGAGATCATCCCAGCTGCTCAGTCACTGTTTACATCCTGCTTTTTACTTATTTCACAGCATAATAGCTGTTTCATCAAACTACAGCTAAACATCTAACTCAGGTGAAAAGCAGACACGTCTCTGTGAGACAATAAATCAGTAAAAATACAAAAACCATGTAGCAAAATATGCTTTAAATACAATCTGATTCATACTGATAAAATCATCATCGACATCATGAAAAGTAAAATGGCTTTAAAAGCATTTGCTACAGTGGGATGATGAAAAATATTGTACTATTATATTATTATAAAGCCTTAGCAAAGCCACCAGCTTTTCCATCTGTTTTCCAGAATCAGTCTACCGCCGTGGGGCCAGAAGATGGAGGAAGCTCTACCGAGTGAACGGACACCTTTTCCAGGCCAAAAGCTTTAACAGGGTAAGTCTCTCACCTTTCTCTGACACACACACATGATTCGCTCTCGGTTGCAGATAACTGGAAGAAAAAAGTGAACAAAGATTGAATCAGTTTGGATTTGACTGAATCCATTAGTATTTAAAATTTAAAGCTTGATATACATTTTCTTAGGATGTGCTGTTTTTTCCCCCCGTGATGAAACAACTGTCAGTGTTGTCAGGAAATTTTATTCAATGAAGAGTTTGACATGAACTCCAACCTGCAGATTAAGTAGCAGTTGTAGCTGTTATGTGAGCTGCAGACGGCAGCTGCTGCACTGTGAAAGGATGATCTTGACTATTAGCCAGTGGTGTTGATGGATTATTGTGTGATAGCATTGGCTCATAGCAATCTGTTGATGTTAGCTGTAGCTTCATAATGATGCCCACCTGAATTTCTTTTTTCCAAATGAACGCTGTATTAAAGGATTTTGGATCATTTAAAAGCAAAATAATGTAATTTACCTTTGGAGAAGTACATCCTGTTGCGTTTAGCGGAAAATATCATCATAAAAATCACTACCTGTTTTGTTCATTCAGGAAAAAATTAGCCTTGTATCGCATGCTAAGTATGGTGTATGCAGTGCTCTCACATAAGGCTGGATTTTTGAGTTCCTATATGGCCAATCAGCATTCAGATCTGATGAAGATGAAATTTTCTCAGTCAGGTCAGGTCGCATTTGTTGTTGTAATGAAAAGTTATTTGTAACTCAGTAACTACATGAAGAAAGGATTGTGTCCTGTGGAACCCAGGAGTGTTGATAGAGAGCAGCATGTTTGGTTAGAATCTGTTACAAGTCAAGTCCTTACTACAATTATTTGCTTCTAAATGTGAGCTAAACACAGGACTCTTCCTGTTTATCTGTAGGGAAGGTGCGGCACATTCAGTCATGGTCACACTGCAATTGAATTATAAATCACAAGTAATCAAGTGAGATCTACAGCTGAGCTTTCTGACTGCTGATCCATAATTCATGCTGACCTAGTTGTGGGTTGCTTAGCTGATGCCTCGTCTCTGAGACGTGAGCTTCCATCATTTTCCTGCTACGATGTTAAAAGGCTCCACTTGCCCATCCTGCCTTCTCAAACAGGATGTAAGTGATCTTCTACAGCACTGGAAGAAATGCATTCAAGTGCTTTCAGATCTTAAGTAGCATGGTCGCACTGAAGGGAGATCAGGTTCCACCTGCCAGAAAAATACCTCACGTCTGTGTTTAATGTTAAAAGGTTTGGCTGTGGCATGTTGGGGTTATATCCTAAAGTTTGCCCGTTAGGCAGTGGCAGATACAGTTCTGGAAAAAAGTATTCACCCCTTAGATGCTTTACAATTTTACTGCTTCTAAAAATCAACCATGGTCAAAATAATTTGTCGTCTTTGGTGCTGGTCGTCTTACAGTGAGTGGAGCAAAGATCAGCAGAGTGCAGAGAGCATGCTTCCAGTTATTGTAGTGTAAAGACAGCTGGTTCTGGAAGGTCCATTCAGTGGTTCAGTGTACCTGACTATCATCACAGCACGACTAGTGAGAGAAAACACCAGGTTACCACGGCTACACTAAGGCAGTTAAAAGTGTCAGCTGATGAGTGTTGCCAGCCAAAGCTTTATGGGAGTGTGGCGATGAGAAAGCCACTGGTGAAGACAACTCATCAATGCTGAACTAGAGTTTGCCAAAAGGCACGTAGGAAGAGGCTCCACGGTTTAGTTGAAGAAATTGAGCTTTTTAGGCAGAGAAGACTCCAAACACTGCTCATCAACACAAACACACTATCTCTGCAGTGAAACATAGTGTTGGCTGCATCATGCTACATCAGCAGCAGGCCCTGAAAGGCTTTTAAATGTATAAGGTCAGATGAAAGCAGCAGAATAAAGGGAAATCCTGGAAGACAATTAGTTTCTATGAGCAGGAGAACTACGGCTTCAGAGAAAATGTATTATCCAGTAGTTCCCTTTGCTTTGTCGAGAACATCTTTTGGACTTTTGCATCTCATAAATGTTCAATTTCTTCCCGCTTACTAGTGTTGAATTATGGACAAATTACAGATGACACATAGTAAGGCACTTTAACTGAACACCATGTTGTTTTTGTCATTGTAAATATCAATAAACCCCATATACACAGTCAGTCTGACTGGTGCACTTTCTGCTCTCATCTTCCTCTGTGTCATTATGACCATTTATTGCATAATAAGACTAAGAATAAACCTCTGGTGCTAATCTTTAGTAGCTGAGCTGCTAAATCTGTACACAGAATGGTGAAGCAAATGTCATCACAAGGTTCTTAATGATTAAAAAGTTTAATCTTTATGGCTTTGTTTGGTGTTAAATGAACAGCTGCACAATTAGTCAATAAAATATTTCAGTGAATGTAATTTACTGAGCCTTTCTGCCTATAATAGGTAGAAATATATGTAAGGGTGGAAGCCCATAACCTCCAAGCATTAAGGTGATGTGATGGCAATGTGAAGCAGCCATGTGTTTCTTTCAGACTCTCATCTTATTGGCCAGAACCAATAAGTGAGTAAGTGTGAGTAGCCAATGAAGGCCAGCATATTAATCTTCTGTGAGTTTCTGCCACACCCCTGAAAATACTCAGATTTACTCAGTAAACAAATCTGAATCCAAGTACAAAGTTTACCGCTTTAAAACCTCTGAGAATGCTATTTTAAACATAGGGTGATTTCTTCAAAAACTTCAATTTAGGAAAAGAAAAACCCCCAAAACAATCTTCTCAGAATTTTTTTTTTAATGATCTTTTTTCTCATTTTCAGCTCTGATGGCTTCTTGTGGTGCGTCACATATATCTAGTTTTGTTAATATTCCTGTTTTGCGTCAGTCTAAGAAAACTGTTGACCTTTCCAAAAGCTCTAAAGACAGTAATCTAAGGATTACAACCTAGATTCTATTATTCAACTACTCCACAGCTTTTGGAGTAAAACTAGTACAAATGTGACCTGTGGTAATGAAGGACTATGGAGTCTGGTTTGGTGCCCTCAGCCCGAGATCTGTTCCAAGATAATGTCAGTAGTACTGGGTCTGATTGTGTACAAATCACTCAAGTTCTTTGACATTAAACTCACTCATCCAGGTCCTTATGTGAGTTATTTTTAAAGTGACAGTTTTTATAGTTATATTATATTATTGACATCATAACTGGATTACTTCAAACCTAAGGACTGGGGAATTTTCTTACCCTTATTTTTACCTTACTGTTCTTCATCTCCAAGTTGAACCAGGGCAAAATGCCTTCGGCCGACCCCAGGGACATTAGCAGTATTATACGACTTCAGTCTATAAAAATGAAGATTAAACTGCTTGAGGTGAACTTTGAGGTCAACCCTACCTGTGGAAATGAGACAACTCTTCCTCAAATCAACAGAGAGGTCATACGCCCCTTACCAAGCAGCTCACCCTGGAATGCTCGTTTCACCAAGCCGAAACAAAAGTCTCACACTGCCGATCCGATGAGACGACTAACAGGAAGAACCCTGCACCTGGACGAATCAGCCTGGCCGGCTCTGAGCTGAAACCCACCTTCAACTTCAACACCTGCTCCGCCAAAGAAAAATAAACGAGGAGCTGCAACCAAAACGGCTCCACCGACCCCGTTACCAAGGACAAAGCGACCAGCCCGAGCCTCAAAACATTCTGACTCCGTGGGAATCCCACTGAAAAACAGATTTTGCACAGCTTCAGTTATTACAACTAAAAACTAGCGATCAGGCCCGAAACCTGGGAGTAGTGATGGACTCTGACCTGAACATTCAGAGCCGCATGAGGACAGTTACAAAGTCAGCCTTCTGTCACCTGAAGAACATCTTCAGGATTAAAGGACTAATGTCTCAGCCAGATCTAGAGAAACTCATTCATGCATTTTTCTTTAGTCGCATTGATTATTGCAACAGTGTCTTCACAGGTCTGTCCAACAAATCAATCAAACAGCTGCAGCTGATCCAGAACGCTGCTGCTCGTATTCTCACTAAAACCAGGAAGATAGAGCACATAACACCAGTTTTAAAGTCTCTCCACTGGCTCCCCATAGCTCAAAGAACAGACTTTAAAATACTGTTGTTAGTTTACAAATCACTGAATGGCTTAGCACCACTATACATGAAAGATCTGCTGCTGTTGTATCAACCTACCAGACCTCTCAGGTCTTCCGGCTCTCGTTCTGCTCTGCATCCCCAGAACCAGAACCAAATGAGGAGAAGCAGCATTCAGCTTCTATGCACCACAAATTTGGAACAAACTTCCAGAAAACTGTAAAACAGCTGAAACACTGACTTCCTTTAAATCTCGACTAAAAA
>CAEFZY010058894.1:0-33105 GCA_903066815.1 Brachyrhaphis roseni
ATTTTTACCTTCAAGCTTCTTCCAAAAGATGTCCTGGTTAATCATTTCTGACAAGGATATGAGAACGCAATTTTTATTTACGTTTGAGCAAAAACCGGCATATTGAAAGTCCATTACCCTCTTCTTAATTACAAATAGAAAAGCCTTCATTGACATTACACATAAAAAAACTACTTCAATTTCTAATTTAAAAAAATGCCTAAATTATGTTTATAAATAGAAATTTGGGGTCAAAAACCATCAAATCAAGGCATGAAGTGCCATTTTTATATATATAATAAGCTGAAGACAATTTGCTTAAGTAATTTGTTAATCAGTGTTTCTTTTGGGACCTTTTAATCCAAACTCAAATTTGAACATGAAGTTTAAGAACTCGAAGTACACAACATTTCTGTCCATCACTGTCAGGCTTCATCAGCCAAACCTCAGTAGTGAGATTATTATCAGTACTCCAATCTAGTTCTGGCAGAATGGGTTGTTATTCTTTCTTTCTCAAGGAATATAAACAGGCTCTCTCACAGTCACAGTTGCCCTGAGGCATAATATCCTTACAGCATTTGGAGCTTTCACTCTTTTGAGGACGCATTGCTCAAAGAAGAGAACAGCTTCATTTCCAGAAATGACCCTGTGCATGCAAATGTGTACAAATGCATATATCGTCACGCTGTGGAAGTGTTTCTGTGAACCTTTTTCAAGGCGAGTCCTTTAAGAAGCTCTTATGGCACATTACAGCTTTAGTCCCTTTGAAGTGCTACCATGGTGATAAGATGAACAAGGAACAACTTTGCAGCTTTACACTGTATTTTATATTAATGCAGCATCTGTATGAAGGTGTTGAGCAAAACTTCATGGCCACATCTTCTGAAACAGATCTTTGTTTGCTTTTTATACTTGCATGATCAGCTTTTTAGTTATGGAGTTTGAATTACAGTTTGTGTGTCAGGTCATCTTATGTATGTAATGAGAGATGTATTAATGTGAAATTGTTGCTTGACCTTCATTTAAAGTGGTGCTTGAAATGCATTATTTTCCAAATTACTTTACATTCCAGAATACACATTATATTGATATCTAATAGTGCAAAGCGATACAGTTAGTTTTGATAGCAACATGAATGGTCTCTTATGTGGAACCATTGATTAAAATTAAAGTAAATGGAGATTGACTTGAGCATAGACTGATTCTTAATAGACATAAGTGGGTGCTAAACACAAATAAGTTGAATAGCTGTAGTAATGAATAGTTTTATCACAGCAAAGCCAGTATTGTTTCATTGTGCATATCAGAGAGTTATTGAAGCTCTTTCAGGTGAAAAGGGTTTAAAAAAACCCACATTTAATCTTTAATTAATGAATTTCATAAATATACCACAACTCAATGATTCAAGAAAAAAAAATCATAATTGCATTTAGAAATCTTTCGGAAACTGAAAACTGTATCCTTGGTATTTGAATGAAACTCAGCTTTTTGATTGTGATTATAAATACCAAATGTCATCCAAAGAAATTAAAACAAAGCATCAACCTGATGTATGAAGGTTTTTATTATTAGAGTTATTGTATGTGGTCCAAATTGAAGTAATTTCTAAAAAGCCTTGAGGAGGAAATTCTAAATTCTGAATGGCTTTATCTCTGAGAATTTTTAATTTTTTTTCAGTTTCCAAGAAGTTAAAAAAAAGAAGTACTTCCGAATGAGAATAACCTAAAACATAATGTTAAAGTTACAATCAATGATTTGAGGGGACACATTTAAAGGTCCTAGGATGGCAAATTCATTGTCCAGATCTCAGTTATATAAGAAATCCATGGTATGGATTAAAACCTAATCTATCCCAGAGGAACTTTTCCAGCTCAAAACAAACTGGACCAGGCCTTGATGAACGGGCAAAACTCCCAACAACAAAATTAGTTAGACTTATAGAAACATGCACAACCATGCATACTTGTAGCTGTAAATGGGATGTTGACTCAGATTGATTTCTTCACCTTTACAAATAGTTTATCCCTAAAACAGGAGTGAATATTCAAGAGGATGTACAATATAATTTAGGTTAAATGTGTAAATTTTGGTTTTGGTTCATTTTCATGAAAGGTAATAATTTAAGTAGCACAACCAACAGCAGAGACCAAACAAAATTTGATAAAAGAATATCAGATGTTAGATTAACATTAACATCAACTTTAAAATAATCAATTTGTTATTAAATAAGCACAGAGTTGTGTGCAGCCCCTAAACATCTCATTGCTAATGTTATACAAGGGAAGACTTTAATAAAATAATGCTGTATTAAATTATTATTACTATTTTTGCTATGTTTAAAGGAGTGCATTTAACACAAACTCAAAGCACACAGATGACGTCGGCATAGATGTGTCTTAAATGTGCACATCTATGTACATTTAGATGTGGGTTATTCCCTCTGTTCATATCAACACTGCAAAGACTCGGCTAAGGTAAAGAATCAATGAACAAATGCACAAACCTTGAGCATCTCAAGGCTAATCTTCAGTAAATCAGTAGCCTACAAACATTTTCATGTTGTTGTTCAAGTTTTTAATGCATCTGAGTTTTATGTTTGTGCCAATAACAAACGTAAAGGAACTAGAACCAGAACAAAAAAGTGTCCCACATATTTTTGGTCCACTTGTTCTACCAAAAATAGAACATTGATTAGTCATACATGATCTCTGTATATTATACTCATATGTGTACATTAGCAATATGGTAAACAATCTGGCAAAAAAATGTTAGAGTTGTATCGCTCCTTATATATGTCATCTATGAGATAAAATTGTCTTTAGTTATTACTATAAATAAAGAATAAATATAATGTTTTCCACATTTATACCCAACAAACTACCGTCTTGATGTTAAATACCACAAGAGGTAACCATGCCAATGTTTTATATTAATGTTAATAATAAACTATTTTTCTAGTATATGATGTAGTTAATTTGGGAAACGGTTCAGTAGATCAGTATCATAACTTCAAAACGGTTTTTACTCAGCAGTCTGCACTACATATGCATAAATCTTAGCACAAAAATGTTGTTGCTTTGATTAACTACAAATGAAGACAAGTTGGAAAACATTAATTTTATTAGCATTGATTCTCAGTAAAACATTACGACCTTATTGCTGCACGCAGTTTTTACTAATGTTACCACTTACCATGTCATCAGCTGCTTTCTCTTCACTCTGCCTTCACATCTGTTGCTGCAGAAGCTACACAATCTAGTTTCCATCAGTCCAGAAAAAGTTTCACTTTTTCTCTTTAGCCCAGTCATTGTGTTTAGATCATTTTTGTGAGGAAGCTCATCAATATCTGCATTTTGTAATGTGTTTTAGCCTCTCCAAAGAGATTAGTTGTAGCGTGTAGTTCTTCTCATCAGTGTCTGGAATGACCCACTTTGCTCAGATTTTCATGGAGGAATACACCATAAACAGAAGTTACAAGGTTTTAGCCTTTGTTCTCCAAAAACACACATCTGTTTGAAGCCTGACTTCACACATAAGGATTGACCTCACTGATTAAAATCAGCAATATTACTCTGAACATTCACTTAGTGATTCAAAATACAGAATCTGCTACAGTCATGTCATGACTTCTGGTCTTTTTATTTTCTATTAATTTGCTACACTTATCTGCAAATTCATTCCCATGTAGAAATGCAATATGTTGGGCTGATGTTAACGTTGAACACATATGTAAATATCAACGTTTGTCCATCCTCAGCTTCCTTTTTCATAATATTCTGGAGGGGAAAAAAAAAATCATATTTCTCCACAGAGCAGAAGGAAATCTGCAGTTTCGCATGACTTGTCAGGCAGATCATTCCCATAAATCCCTGTTGCCTCCTGAGCCCCGTGTCCTGTTATAAGACTTGAATGCAGACAATAAACCCACTCAACTGCAAAATGAGGTGACAAGAATTAGAAGAAAAACAAAACAAAGCAAAGATGTACCTGGGCTTGGCTTTCTCATTGCGACATGAAATTATTGCATTAGAAGTTTGGAAGCTTTTATTCTGTGAAATGTTAAAAAGTGGAGCAACGTTTTTCCTACTCATCTAAACACAAATTGAAATACAAATCATAGGGTAGCTTAATTACAGGGAAAGGTGATTAAATTGGTCTCATAGATTGTACGGATAGTTGAGTGCAATGAATTTGATATAATTTTGCAATTCCTTGAGTCATGTCCTCTAGGTGTTAATGTTGTGACACTCACAATGTGTGACCTGTGTTTTCAAGAGGAGAACCTGTGAATACTTCTCTGTCATGGCATTAACAACCTCCTAAATGAAACTTTTCCTAAAGCCATAAGAGCATGAGCAGAGTGGAGGCTTGTCATGTCACATGTCAGAATCACGGGCCCACGGCTTCCATTTAAAGGCGGCTGTAATTATAGAGCCATGCTGGCTGCAGTCTGACTGGATGGGCTGACAAAACATAAGACTATTAAAGAGGAGATTGCGACTTGTCTCTTCATTTTACATTTCAAAGTTTTACTTTCAAAGTTCTTCAGAGGAACTTGACACCTTTTCCTAATTAAGAGTCTATATCAGTTATGAATATGGACATAGGATCTTGACCTCCAATTCCCCCAACTGTCCACCGCTGATCTGCAGCTCATTGGGGAATTTCTCTGCTGAACACCTAATATCTAGATTCAAACTCTACAAAGATAATGTGATACCTTACAAAATTTTGTTACATTAACACTTATGTGCTCTTGAAGTAAGAAACATTAGAGAAGTTTGCAGAAACAGGAATCAATATAAGATCCTGATGTATCCTGCCAGCTCACGTTATAAACTTCAGTAATAGTTTTACTTTCTTGGTTGCCCTGAAGCTGATTAGAAAGTGAACATTTGTCTCTAAAGTTGAAGAAATTTATTGCAGACCAAGCAAATGCACTGAGCCGAAAGAGGTACTATGTAGCCTCTAAACTACTCTAAGCTGAAGATTCAACCTGCTTCAATGCTCTCTTTTTAGATATTTATAAAAGCAAAAGTTATTTAATAAGTGACTCACAATATCAGTGATCTCCATTGTAGTCTAACAATTTTACATGAAGCCTCAGAAACAACTCTGCCTGAGTTGCTGGTAATTTAAAAGTGTTGTATTTGAGTGAATTACATCAGAAAGAATGACCGAGTGAGTGATATCAGTCCCTGGATAACACTGAAGTGATGCATGCAAAACACAGTGAAAATGAGCAATTGAGTTTATCTCCATTCATTTTCATCAACTTTACAGATAACTGAATTTCATCTGAGCAATCTAAACTACATGGAAAACTGATCACCCTATCAGGGAGCATCTCAGACCTTTTGACTACAACCGCACTTTAGATTATTTGGTTGCTATTGTTTTGCGTTTGTTCATTTCTAAAAATCAGTATTTTTCTTTCTACCAGTTTGTTGATTTTCAAACTATGCTATCACTGGAGGAAAATTCTAGTTTCCCTGCATATGATATACATTTTTGCCATTTTCTGGAAGAAGACAGGTGTCTCTGTGCCTAAAACATTCCTTTCACCTTCACTATTAAATCTGTTCTATCCGTAGATTTACCTACCGCTACCCTACATCAGAATGAGTGCAGCTGAGTCCATTAAGACGTTTTGTACTGCACCCAGGTTGAATCTGAAAGCAGAGCAGAACTCATTCAGGCTCTTAGATGCCTCATTTCCTTTCATTGTACATCACTGGTTGTTTTAAATATGGCTTGTTAATTTTCCCTTACATGTAGGATGATTTCAGCAGTTGAAAGTCCCCACTTATATGACTGCTGCCTAACCTTTAGAGTACATTCTTTAATCTTTCTCAGTACACTAACATCATATCTCCCCTGATTGCTGCTCATCATCATTTAGTGCCTTTATGTCTGAACTATAAAGATATAGTTGATCATTAAATTTAACGTCATCATCTTAATGCTTTTTTATTGATAGAATACATTTGGTGTAAGGTCAGCAACTCATTCTGAAATCTATTTTCTAATTATATACCCTTCACTCAGCTTAATTTAATTAGTCATCTCCTACCTGTCTACTTGAAGCAAAAGGCATTACTTATACCAAAAACAAAAATCTGATTCATTCTAATTTGTGTAATGGTTGATTCTTCTGTTTATGGTTACATAGTTTTATTCCTTTCCTTGACTTCTCTGATACTATAACCATACAGTTTACCTCAGTATTATTAATACCCTGGCAGATTTAAGCTTTAAGTAATCTCAGTATTACCAGCATGTTATATTAGATAGGGATAGGGAGAGGGGATATTATGTGATTTCCAGTTGCAAAGTACCATTTTATGGCACAATTAAGTAAGTATGTTTCCTACAGTTGTTATGAAAATTCTATATATAAGAAAAATAACTTAAAATAAATTAGACTTTGCCATTTAGCGCTTTAAAATCAGGCCTTTTTTCCATTTTTTCCCCATACTGTCATAACATTATGATTGTTTTAACAACATATGTACAATATATGCATGTATGAAACACTAGCCAACATTTTAATTTAACTGGCAAAATGAAATGTTTTAATCATTGATTTTTGTGTTTTTATTATGTAAAGCACTTTCAACTGCCTTGTTGCTGAAATGTGCTGTGCAAATAAAATTGATTTGTTGATTGAAAAAAATCCCAATTGTTTATACAAGTTATGTACTGCAACTTTAACAAAGCTAATGCATTTGAAATAAAGCAGCATTAAACAATGTTCTATTTGGAAGTGAGTAAATGAAAAACTTTCTCCTATCTTAATTATTTCAATTTGTACATTTTAAACATGTAGGATTTACAGAAATGACATCACAAAATTTTGTTTTTACTCACAGAAATTTATGTGGTTGAAGAAATGTTGGATTTTCTTAAGGTATTCAATTTAAAGTGCTTTAGAATACAAATATATCACATTTAATGGTGAATTTTGTCCTGCTTCTAGCATCAGTAACCAAAATGGATATGAATTCACTCGAAATAAATAACAGTATGTCAAACAACTTTCATATTTTGTTTAAAACGGAAAGGCCAGTGCTGAATTTTCTTTCATAAAATGTATACTTCTGACCTCCACTGGTGGATGCTGCTGTATCCTTTCTGCTTGATCAAGTACAAGATAATGACAATTACATTAAAAGAAAATTCACATCCTCCGCTGCAAACGGAAAATGATATTTGCTGTGGGCTTAAAAATTTGCATTACCATTCCATTAATCTTTACATTCATCAGTCGCAAATCCAGCCATCAGCTTCACCTCTAAAAACACATGGCCTTTTAATACCACACATCCACATAAAGTCTGTGCTCTGAATGACAGGTGGAATATAGATGCTGACTATTGGCGGGCTAGTTGAGGATTAGTCAGCTGAGCACTTTATCCCCCTAACAAACGGAAATAGAAATGAGGGCTTTAATCCGAGATGGAACGGCCACTAGTGTGGGGCGGATGAAAATGAAGAATTTGCAATTTGTTATTGTTCTCCCGTTTTATAATCTACAGCTGCAACACAACTAGAGGTTTTTATTCAGGCCTGCTGGCAATAAAGTTCACCATTGCAAAACAGGCAGCCCATGACGGTGACCCACAATAATCTGATCCACATATGGTGACATGGTTGATGGATAGATGGATAGATGCTAAAGCTGAAAATGGAAACATCTGTGACTTCACTACTGCAAACTGAACCTGCTGAATAAATTTCGAGCTATGACATTAAATATTAAACAGATGAGTGTGTCGAACTGATCCATCTGCCCTTGGTGGGTTTTGGTCAGCAGTTTTATAATTAATGATTGGGAAATATATCCAAACCTCATGCATAATTATGAATTTGGAATAAATGTTTACAAGATTTATAGGTGTAATAAAAAAAAAAAAAAACATTATCCATGCTGATGGTGTGATAAGGTCAGTTTAGTTAGAAACTGAGGCAGGAAAATGTCTGTGTAGCATTCATTCATAATCTCTTAGTTACACACCCATGCCCTATTTTATCCTCTTGGACGTGTGCCCCACAACACTCGATTTTACAAGTCAGCACTGCCATCTTATGGCTCATGTTGGAACTGCATGCTCACTGTTAAGGCCATGAAAAGCTGAGTCTGATGACACCAGGGTCTGCAACTTCTGGCCCTTTGTGCCCTACAAGGTGGCCGTCACTTCACTTCAATTCAGTTGATCGAAAGAAAAAATCTAATTACAGCATAATGGATATAGAAGTGAGCAATGATGTTAAATATAAATAATATTGTTATTTTATGTGATAAAAGGCAAACTTTAGCTAGGTTTGTATGTCATTTAAGGTATTTAAAGTTGATTTGCCTTACAATAAATTCTAAAACCTACATGCTTTTATTTATTATTATATTTATTATTTTTTATTTTTTATGTCTGTAAAAATCTGAAACAGTATTACTTCTCTTGATGTAAAAATGTAACATCTTCTTTGCGCTAAAACCTAAACTTAAGAATTAAAACTTATGGTTCTATAACCATGAAACATGCCATGTTTTCTTAAACTGTCTCGCAAGTATTGCAACAAGAGGGACATTTTATTTAGTAGGAATGTAAAAACTGTAAGAACTGTAAAATGGCTCTGTGGATGGTAAAGGCACAGTTACTTTGTGGAGATACATATTTTTTTCTTGTCAATAGGCAAACATTTTAGAAAACAAACCTTTTTTCGAGCCATATTTATTTATTTTTTTTTCTAGAATTTACATTATATGATTGGCACTGGACTTGTTTCATCTTTTGTAATACATAAGGTAAGAGTTGATTGATGTTTGTGTTTTAAAGTTTTATCCATCCAGCCATCCAGCCATTTTCTGTTCACCCTATGTCCAGCGAACGTTTCGGGCGAGAGGCGGGGTACACCCTGGACAGGTCTCCAGTCTGTCGCAGTTTTAAAGTTTTAAGCGTGTCATAATGAAGTGAATATGTCCATGTGTTTGTTTATTCTAGCTTCTAGAAAATATGTAACGCAAATGTCTTTGTTGAACATAACATTTCCAGGATGTAGTCACAAGCTGAACTGTAGTGGAGATTTTCAGCAAGACCTTCATCTGTAATTTATATCTGTATAACTTATTAGGCTTTGTGAAAAAAAAATTCACTTTATCAGATTGTTAATATCAGTTTTGTGTCGCTGATGTAAAGCGTTTTTGCACTGTGAACACTTTTTTGACATTCAGTCTCAAGGCACACCATGCAAAAGTACAACAAAGTTAGAACAGTATCATTATATTTGTATTTATTTTCATCAGAACACAATTTTAGTAATTGTAGCAGTAGTTTTCATACTTTTCAAAAAGATCATGACCTCTGAGACTCTTATAAATCATTCATCTCAAAGTTGTTTGTAAAAAAATTAAAGAAGTTACTTGAACTAAAGCATCTATAATATTACAATATACTGGTAGTATAATGGTAATAATAATCATAATCGCAATGGTAGTTCTATATGCATTTGAGCCTTTTTCATCTCTAGAATAATAAACTTTTTACCTTCACACACACAGAGAACCACAGTCTTTCACAAAAAGGCTGCGGTGCTGAGGGTGAAATCTGTTGGTCTAACTGTGCCACACTGTCTTCAAACATCAGCGATTTAACACGCTCAAATCAAATCCAAGAAACAGAAGAAGAAAGTAACAAGGTAGTAACTTAAATAAGACAAGGAGAGACATACATTGCTCAGCATACTAAGGAACACCATTACAACCAAAAAAACTTTTATGAGCTTCTGCATAGATCCACGGGAAAGAGAAAGGAACCGCTGTAACGACAGAGAAAGTAAAACATTTGTGTTCATTTGAATGGGTTCACTTGAGCTGAGGGCAACAGGCAATAATAGTTTAAATATGTAGGAACAAGCCACAGAAATTTAGTTTATATGTGATGGAAGATGACAGAGCGACGCCTACAGCTGCTACAGACCATTTCCATGGATGAAGACTGGATTTATATGAGCTTACACTGTTTTCTTTAAGTGTAAAGCCATATAATTTTGACAGAATTAAACATACACTGAAAGTAAGAAGTATTTGTTGCATGCATGCCTCCATGACCAACAAAGAATGATTCAATTAATTTCATTGTTTGAAGAACTCTTGCATGTAAAAATGAAAATAGTTGATGTTTATGCATGAAAGGATTGAGTTAAAGGGGCAACCTATAGACGGCACTCACATCCATGCAACAACAATGAAGATGCATAATACAAACATGCTTTCCATGTCTATGTTTAGAACTATGATGCATCTCAAGCATGCCTGTTAACATAACTGATAAAGTGAACTCACTAGCAAGTATGGTGCCCTGTCTGATCACTTCACTTCTCCCACAGTATCTGTACCAGGTCAAGCAGATCCATGCTTTCTTATTGTTTTCATTCATTTCTCAATCTAGCATTCGAATGTCACATCGAAAACCGAGACAGAACAAACCAGGCAGCTGTTTTCCAATTATTTTTAGTCCCATCGTATTTGTGTGTTCGTACTGAGGCTTTGTTTATTGTTTATTTCTATATTCTTAGCTGTCAAGAGAAGTGCAGAGTCTGTTCCCTTGCTCCTGTCGAACATGGCATTTTGTGTGATCAGTGATTGTCCAGCCATATTTTCAGTTAGTGTTTACACAGTGCAGAACACAGATGGGGCCCATTCCTCATTGTCAGGATGTGCAAATTATCAATGGAGGAGTCATTCTAGAAAAATTACCTTTCCACTTTTATTTTATGTATAAACACAATCTATAAAAGTTTTATAAATTTTGGATATAAAGTTCTGGAAAAAAATTAAGAGTCCACTGCACTGAACCGCATTGAAAACCTCATGTTTTTTCCACCAAATATTGATTTCTAAACTCTGCTTGAGTTACAATATTAGTATTGTTATTTCTATATGAATATGAACTTGTTTTCTTTGCATTAATTGAGGTCTGAAAGCACTGCATGGTTTTTATTATTTTGACCATTTCTCATTTTCTGCAAATAAATACTACATTTTTTCTTAGAATTTCAGGCATGTCAGTAGTTCATAGAATAAAAGAACAATGTCCATTTTACTCAGACATACTGCTTTAAAAAGTAAAATCAGAGAAACTGATAATTTTTTTTCCAGAGCTGCATATACAACTTTTTGTGTTTCTGCTGCCCTGTGTGGTAAGTCATATTGTCCATATCAAAACCCGCCAATTCTTGCAAGTCACTTAAATTGGATCTCCTACTTGTACTTTCAATGTTGGCAACATAAAGTTTGTGTGATGTATCATATGCATTGCTAGCTGAGTGATTCTACAAACAAAAATGAGAATGCTTTTTTCAGATGTGAAAATCAGGATGTGAATTTGCAGCATGTCACTCAAAACAGGGTTAACCTTGGTACTAAATGAAGCTCATTTTCATTTTACCCAGGCCTCCAATCTTATTTACTTAATATTGTAGATTTTAGATTTTTTTTCAGACTGGGGAGAGCAAAGAAAAAAGAGAAATTTGAGTATGACAATACTGTCAAAAGTAATGTTTGAAATGCATATTTTATGCGAGTGAAGGGCTGCAGTGGAAAATCTAATAGTCTGGTAGATCCCTGCAGTCTGAAGACAACTTTTTTTAGTAGTATTCATCCACAACCCCAATGTGAAGATGTTTGCAATTAGCTCAGAGCAAAAGAATAACTAACAAACCTAAACTGAAAATAAAATAAAAAATAAAAATATATACAGAGGTACAGACATAGCAGCAGCAGCACCCTTCTACCCACAAGTTAAGGGGTAAAAAAAATCTCCCAGAGCTTAACCATCTTTGATTCCTGTATATCTAACAGTTCTCGTACTGTAGGCTTCCAGCAGCAGCGATAATATAAAAGAATAAATATATCTCTCATCTAGTTGTGGCCCCTGGCATAGCAGCATTTTTGTCACTGAATGTAGACAACTTAAACCAGGGTGGGTGGATGGGGAGCTTTTCATGCAAACAGGAATAGTGAAGAGTACTATGGTGCAAGGTCTGAGCAGCAAATGTAAAGATAAGCCAGTATATAAATATATATTGACATAGATGGAATAAAGATGGAAGTAAATTCACCATGTAATGTTATAACCTCATGACATCAGATTCTGGATGGAACATTTCATATAATAAGCAAACTGGAATGGGAAAATAAATGTATCCAGCAACATCTCCTTGCTTTTAGCAGAAACTTGATCTTCCAGCCACGTTAATCAAAGAGACACAAAATAGAAACAGAACTAAGGAAAGAGGTCAGCCCTTAAGGTCGCACCATTTCTTTCTAAGCTCACACATCCAAGGCTTAATAAATAAGTAAACTGAACTGACTTTGAGCGTTCATTAACAGTGACGTGCTCCTTTCTCTGCGTTTGTCTCTGCTCCTGATTTCCAATTGCAGTAAAAAAAAGGCGTTTTGCACTGAAGTTGAATGAATTTCCGTGAAAATAAGAATGAGGCATTGTCATCCTCTCTGTCGGCAACCAAACAGTAAAACAAGTGACTTGTAAATGTGCCTGACTGTATGAATGACAATGTTTGTTCTGTATTTCATAATAAGCCCTTTACATAATGGAATCTGTGATGCTTAAAGTAAAGAAATACAAACAGTGGGCATGCTACTGGATGTGATTTGGGATTAAATGTGGTTCTGACAATACAAGTGGCCTCTTCTTGCAGAGCCCCCATGCTCCAGCTAAACTGAGGTAAACTGATTGAAACTGCCTTTGTGTTTAGAGATGATAGCCAAATTATAATTTAACAAACCTGAATGAGAGTCGTGGTTTCCTAGTTTTGCAAAGCGATTAATATAACATCCAGTCATCATGTTGTCCTTGAATGAAATAGGGCTTGGGGTTAAAATCTCTAAGATGTTCAAGTCTAGTACTTTGTGTTTTTGGCAGAGATGGATCAAGCATAAATAGAACCCTGGGCAATTAATGCCCAGGGCAGCGCCCCCCTCAACAGATAAAATGGAGGAACTCTTCTTTTTGTGTTCTTGAGGTGGGATAAAATGCAGTGCATCGAGCAGGAGGCGACTGTTGAATAGTGGTACCAACTCCCCCTTGACCACACATGCACAAATCAATAGGAAGCTAAAAAATCTATATTTTTATATTTTATTATATAGATGTGCCCCTTCATAATGCCAACCTGGGCAATTGCCAATATCAAAAATTGTCAAAGGTGCTAAGTTTTAGGGTTTATTAAATGGGGTAAACAAGCCTGACTTAAAAAAATATATATATATTTATTTTTTTTGTTTCTGAAAATCCACTGTTCAGAGAAAGTATTTCTTATTTATTTAATTTTTTTTTAACTGATTGTAATTGCAAAGTAGCATTTGAGATTTCACCATAAGGGAATGTCAAATTTCACATTCCTCATTTAGGTTTAGAGAAAATTAAGTGTCTTTAAAGTCAGCATAAGAAAATCAATGGTTAGTTAAGGAAACATTTTAAATAGTATTAGAAAACTTTCCTGAGCCCAGTGTTTGCTTTTAATGGAACACAAAAAAGTATTTTAATGATAAATGGTGTTATCTGGTGAATATTGTCTCACAAAACTAAGTTAGAAGAAGGCCAGTAAGCCCTAGTTAAACAAATACATTTTAGTGGAAGTCAGAACCACATTAAAACCCAAGGAAATCCTAACAGGAATATGACCAAACCCCCATGGAGGAGCAGAGAAAATCTGAGGGGCTCTCCATGAAATCATTAGCCTTTTAAGCAGACTTTTTGGCATAGCAACATTCGCTCATTCTCTCTCTCACTCTCTTCCTCTCTCTCACACACACATACTTGCTGCTAATTTTTTTTTTCACATTTTTTGTCTTACTTATAGGAATCATTTTGTTCCTGAATGAGGGAACCACGAAAGAGACGAATAATGAACATTAGAGAAAGAATATGATTATGTTATTCCATAGTCAGCCAGTGCAACAGAAACCAATAATTGGAACACAGTGTAAAAAAGCGTAGAGAAACTCAGCCACGAGGAAGCTGACCTTCCCTTTCAACAAAGGTTGTGGCATTGTCCCTTTATTCTACCAAAGGGACAGCTTGAATCCCTTAGTTTGTGGGAGATTGGTTCTTTAGTCACTTCTATGTGTTGATTGATTTAAGCGTCTCTCATCTCAAAGCATCCCATGTGTTTTTGTTTGTCATAAAGTGTTGCAGTATGTCTGCAGGCACACAGCTCCAGCCGTTCGCATCAACCGTCGTCGTATTTTTCCAAGCTGGTTGCCATGGTGAGGGAATCCCCCACCCCCACCTTCTGCGACCTGATATCCGCTCGGCTGGTCCATCACTCCTCGTTGGCGGGGCTCTCCTCCAGAGGCGTGAAGGTGGGGAGGCCCAGTCCTGTTGCATTGTGGGATGCAGTGAGGCTGGCAACAGTGTGTAGGAGGACCAGGACCAGCAGGCAGAGTTTGAGCCGGCTGTTACACAGTCTGCAGGCTGCCGAGGAGCTGAGGGAGGTACGATGCTGGCATGGCGGGTGAGTTCTTTTGAGGGTCCCTCTGGAACGGTTGTCCACTTTTGAATCCCACCGCACATCACAGCACTCTGCATTTGGGTCAACACCTGATGGGTATAATTCCAGCAACCCTGGATGTTTTAGATAAGATAAAGGAGACAATTTAAAGACTTAATCATTTTATTTTCATACAAGAAGGTGTACTGCTTGTCAAAACCTTTGCAAAAATAACATTTTTTTATGGGGTTTTTATTTGGCAAATGGAAAACTTCCAAAATCGTCTCAAAATCCAGTGTGATAGAGAGGGGAAGCATGTTTCTCCATGGAAAAATGCTTGTGATCATTGGAAGGCATGACAAGGCAGATGAATATGGAGATCAAATTCTACAAACAGTGGAAAGCCTGAATTTTCACTCTTACATTTTGATTTATGCTCACCACCACAGACTGAAGTTTATCAAAAACTAGTGCTACATTCAGAGGTGAGTAGTATCTAGCTGCATTTACTTAAGTAACTATTAGACTTAGAAGGCAGCTAAAAAAATTTCAAACACTGAAATTTGGCCTTACTTTGTCTATTTTAATAAAACATGATAAAGCAAAACACTGATGTTCAAATCACCAAATGCAGCCAAATAAGCTCATTTTCATAGATCGGATCTAAAAACACCCACAAATGCGTTGCTCCACATGACCACCAGGAGGCAGTAAAGGTATGAATTAGAACCCCACAATGTCACTGTAGCACACAAGATGAGCAGAGTTTTACAGTAACATGGCTTTGCATGGTGGGTGAAAGCTGGCTTTGTGTGTGTGGCGATAAAGAAAACGTTTCTTACAGCTGTGAACCGCTGATTTTGTATACTGGTATTTGTCACCAATAAAACTCTTAGCATATCTGGTGGGATATTAAAATAGCAATAAGAAAGTAGAGATGCTAAAATCCTATTAATGTTTAAAAGAAGTGGTGTTCTAGTCTGACACCAGGTTTTGGCTCAAGGGTTTAGATTACGGTATTTTTAAACGATTGGTTCTGGTAAAACACCTGTAGTTCGTGTGTACTCTGATTGGGTAGCTTCATCCCTGGTGAAACACAGCCTTGATTTGCAGGGTCAGTTTTTTACGGTAACATCTATTTTCTGGGGGCCAGCTTGGAAAATGGTATTCCAGCTGTAAATTATTTTGTTGATTGTGTCTTGATTTCCTCTTAGAATCTAAGCTTTTTTCACTCTTTATAATGAGGTTCACAGTGACAGAGATAGGCTATAGCTGCAGCAGCTTGAGGCCTGACTGTGCTGTGTGACCTGCTAAAAAACTATTTCTGTCGGAAGCAAAATAACTATTTCATTCTGCAAGTTTTGTCTGCAGTCAGTTCAGTGGAACTATGTTGCCATTTGTTTTAACACTATTTACACAGAGAGGCCACACGATTGCACATCGCACATTTTTCAGTTTTCTAGTTACAATTAAACACTTCAATAAAATACATAGGACATATGCAGATTTGTAAAGATTTAGTCTTGGTTTTTTTTGGAGGCAATGCAAGTATGATAAGTTTTATTATGGTCATTTCCAAGAAAATAGAGAGCTTTTTTCTGTTATTTCATCCGAGGAAGTAATTATTCTGACCTTAACTGTGCAAAACATACTAACACTAGGCTAGTACTTTGGCAAACTGCTGCATAAAAACAGCAAGAGCAAGATGTGTTTTATAAAGACTGTAGTTGTATGTTTTGAGACAACAATAAATTTACAAACACACAGATTTGCACATTGGTAAAACAGACAAAAAAAAACTGAATTACATATTATGAGATAAGTAAATTTTACCTGTGCATACAAAACTTGGGCTGCCTCCATGAATGAGATCATCATTGTCAGGGAGGACAAAGGGGCAGCGCTGTTGAACCTCCAGGCAGTACTGGCCACAGGGGATTCGATTGCTGCAGTGTATCTGGGTGGTCTGGAAGTACTGAGAACACAGCCAGGGCTTATAAACCATCTAGGTGGAAGACAGAGAGGTGAGAGGATATTGATGAGTTAGGAAATGTTTTTTTGGATGATACTCACACATACACACCCCCGCATACGCATTTATGCCATGTTCATACACCGTCATGACCTTTACAGCTATTGATTCACACGAGGATGTGCAGTTATCCTGTTGATCCTAATATCCACTGTTTAATGAATGTGCTTGTTGCTGGGCAGTCATCAGTTTGTCAGTCAATACTGAGGTATTACCCAACATCCTCTCTGAAACACAGTATCACCAGGAGCACGGCACAGATTTCAGAAGGCTAACATCTATTTTTAGAGCCGATACAATGGTGACTTCAAGTAAAATATGACATAAAGAAGCACTTTATATGAGAAAGCCAACTGCTGCAAAACTGCAGCCTGAGACAAAATCAAGCATTTAGCAAAATACAACACAATTTTTTTTTTCTAAAAAAACACAACAACATATATACAAGGTCTCAGTTAAAAACAAACAAACAAAAAAAAAACTATGAAATGAACTAGATGAGTTTTATTTTCTGTTTTGCTTTATCCACATTGAGTTGAGAGAATTTCTCATACATGCAAGAACTGAACCCAACAAAGCATTTAAAGTCAATGAAGTCAACAGATTTATCTTAGGACCACTGGAGATGTTTTCCTGAAATGGTCTTCAGTAGTTTCAGGATTTAGACACAGTTAGAAGAGAAGTGGTTTTATTACAATGTGGACCAGCTTATAGAATACAATGCAAATTAGACATGCATTCAGAAATATTTGTAGGACATTCTTAACCTAAGCTAATTATCCTCAAACCAGAAAGTGAGTGGTGGTAGGTGTGTATCATTTACTCTTTTAACAGCCCTGCACAGCAACAGTATGAGTGGATAAAGACTTACATAGACTTAAGGGCAAGGACTTTTTCCATAGCATGGGCAAAACAAGGAACCGAACCACAAAGGCTTTGTCACCCCCGAGCAAATACATTTCCCAAAAGGGGAATTCCTCCTTTAGCAACACAGGCTAAAACCAGAGGTTGTGTATGACATTGCTTTGGTCCCAGCCGACCCGTCAGTCTCTTGGGAGACAGCATAATTATCTCTCTTTTACTCCATGGAGAGGGACTATTCCCCTGTGTGCCAGGACAGAAGGGTACATCAATTGCCAGGTTCTATATGCTGCTGCATTATTCACTTCCTGCACCTGCTCCTATAAAAATTTGAATGGAAGAAGTGGCTGCCTGTTGTCCCTAGATAATCTCTGTTGGAAATCTCACCCCATCTTGAAAGGCCACACTGGGACCTTCCAGCACAATGGGAATGCTCCCAGGGGATCATGCTGTAGATTTTGTACAGAGTTTCCTTCTCAACAGTGTACCTTAATCTGGGTGTAGTAATCTGGAAGTAGCTCAAGATATGTCAACTGGGAAAATGTGTTTTACATGCTGCTTCACTGTTTCATCAGTGTGTTCATAAAACACATTTTGTTTGGAGTGTTTCAATGTAATAAATATTCATTATTTCTAAGGGATGGACAGTATGACTAAACAAAATGTTTTATATTTGTTAACATCAATAGTTATTGATTAGTTTTTTTGTTGTGAATATCAAAAATGCTTACAAACTGAGTGCACTTTTTGCGTTTCATCCACAGTTTTCACTCCTCTGGGTTGTTTTTTTTTTTTTTAAGCAGCTATGAGGTAAACTTTAAAGTGCTGCTGCATCAGTTACTCAACAGGTTGCTGCTAGGTAACCACGTTACTCAAAAGGCTGTTGCTAGGTAACCAAAGAGTGAGTGAGTTAGTTTATCCCACTATTCCATTCAGACCAATGAGAAAAATGTATCAAAACAAAAAATTATATATGTTATATTTTAATTTAAGAGAAACTAGCTCAATTTTTAGGTTCAACTGCATGAAACAAACATTTTTGGTTTTGGTGGTTAATTCAGTAAACAAACATCTGGGCTTCTTGGAGTTGTGATTCACTGTGCAAACAAATATATATGTTTCACTGCAATAAAGTAGTACACAAATAGGACATAAACAAATATTCCCACTTTCATTTATTTTCCTTTTATGTACAAGCAAAGATTAGCTTTACAGCACAGCTGTCCACTGTATGAAGTTAGAGAATTAGCAGTTTAAACTAAATTGCAGCAATGTGTATCCTTTCATTATTGTCTTTTTTATTTATTTATTTGTTTGTAGGCAGACAATTACAACTTTTGTACCCATCATATTGGGAAAATGCACAATATTTTAGGTTGGCTTCTTGAATACAACCATGGGTTTTACAGTAGTGCCCTTCACAGTTACACCACATCTGGCATATGGTGGAACTGGCAAATCTACAATAAATATATGATGCTACAATGCCATTAAGGTAAAGTTTGTCTGACCCTATAACATCGAGGTGTACTCAGTGAAGTACACAGTGAGTTTGTGCTTAGACCCAGAAAATTTGTGCTCACAAATGGAAAAAAAACCCCAAAAACAAACAGGCCTTTTAATCCAGCCATGCAAATAACAAGATGCTTTAGCTTATGATCCTCTGCAAATGATGAAGAAGAGACTAATTATTTTTGGTTAATGCCTTATTCTTAAGCATGTGATTAGGTGCTCCCCTCATTGTGTGGTATAATCATTTACAGCAATTAACCAATAATTTTCGAGAAGTCCTCGGAGGACTGTGAGGCAAGCTGGCACCTGCTGGGAGTCATTTATAACATGCAAAACAGCACAACTGAACATAGACCCTCTGTCACATAAGCATGCATTTTGCTATACTTGTGAGGCTGAACATGCACTCAGACAAAAATGTGTACGTTCATGTCACTGCTTCAGTTTTAATTACATTTAGTTTATCTTATATCCCAGGAAAATCAGAGGCAACTCAAAGTCAAACTTAGAAAAAGAGTTAAGCCTATTCAACAAAAATATGACAATACCAAGAAATCAACATAAAGAGGTAAACACAAATAAAATCACTCAATAAGCTGTAAGAAAATGTCTAATGTTAGAATCATAGTCTTTCATTTAAATGGTGACTTCACCAAAAAGATCTATTGCTTTTTAAGCTATAACTTTGTAACCCCAGCCTTATTTATTTATTTTTAAATTAACTTTACTCTGTGGAAATATCTTCTGCATTTTGTGTTTAAAGAACTGAGGTCTATTCATGGCAAGAGCTCAGAGTCTTTGTTTTGTGTGAACGACTGGGGTCAACAGTGAACAGTACAATGTCAAGTTAACCAAATCGAGAGTCAAGGAGAACTTCTCTTTAGTATTCAGTATCATTTCATTATTCAGCAGAATCTCAGGAAAGCAAACTTGAGGGCATGGTGTTCATGTCAGACAGACAGAAAAACCCACACATGCTCCTGAGACCAATCAAACTTCTTCCTGAGAGATTTTATTGAGACCCAGGATCTTCTTGCCTGTCTAAATTCACATCCATCTAAATCCGTAATTAATTCAGATGGTACTATTTATTCTAATGCAGTCTAAATTTAATCACATAATGTGACTTAGATTCAATTACAGTCCAATACAACCTTAATAATCAACCTTCTCACAGTCTTAAGAGATGGGGTCGTTTAGATCCTAAAGGATTTTTACTCTGTGCAGTCTGGCAGAGTAACATTGACCCTGTGTGCGCTTTTTCCAAGTTGATGTCCGACTCGATAGTCCGCTCTCCTTTTGAGCATCACGCTAAAACTGCGGGAGGATTTAAAACAATACAGTGAATTAAACTTTAGCCCTATTGCTGAACTCTGAGGCCCTGTGATAATACTAATCCAATGTGAATCTCTGTGTTTTTGGAAAGAAATGGGCAAGATCAGAAACCCAACTAGGCAGTTTTTGTTTTCTTGGGTGCATTTTTATTTGCTTTTAGCTAAAAATGGAGGCTGCATTGGAGTGCATTGAAACCCTTTTGACCCGCAGCAAAACCTTTTTGATATGTAAACAATTATGTTTATACTAACAGGTTGAACATAAGAAGCAAAATCATTCTATTTTCCTCGAGTCGACTCAAAATAGCATGTTAACATCATATCCAGGAGATGTTTGTAAATTGCAGCAAAATCTCAGTCTTTGGTTATCCCTTGCAAATGTGCCATATAAAAACCAGACTTTGGGGAATAATGTATTTATTTCATGGGCTACCCAGATAATGGTTATCTTGTGTAAACAGGGATCTTGTTTCATATCCTGATTTGGTTTCTCTTAGCCAATCACACATGCTCATATTCTTGTCTTTTTCTCCTGTTCATTCTGTACTTCCTCTAGCATGATGTTGTAAAAGTACAAAATAATTTTCTTCATATTTTCTATGGGAAGTATTTCAAAACAACAGGTAACCATGAAGGCAGATCGAGAACAACCGAGTTCAAAAAGCATCAAAATCAAACAAAGTGAAGCAGATCAGAACTGAGACAAACCTCGCATTTAAACAAAGCCATAAAAATCAGGGATAAATGTCAGCTTGTGACATAAGACTGTTTGATGTAAAGGCCTCATTTCATCTGCCAAATGGTAGCCTGGGTTTTCTAAAAAGGTAAACAGCTTTTTGATCCTTCAGAAAAAAAAAGGATTCATAAAAATCCTCTATTTTAATTTCCTTATTTTTTGTAAGAGGCAAAACAATGTTATTTTAACAAATCATAGGCTTAGAAATTAGTGTAAAAATGATATTTTCTGAAGAAATATTTTCTTACTTCGAGCCATCTCCAAATTCTTTAAAGTCTTAATCAAGTCTTAAGTCTCTGAAGAGAGACTTATATCTGATCCAATCTGTCTGGACAGACTGTCAGATTGCTGCAAATTATGCTTTGGATTTGAGTCAATATCCTAAAGTCTAAATTAACATATCAACCTTAAACATATTTATCTTGTCAAAAAACATTCTAAGATGTAAAATAAGTTATTTAAATGATGTTATTTTTTGTTTTACAAAGCTTCCTACTTTTTCCACTATTCAAAAATGTTAGTTTGCACTTATGATCACTCAAACAAGAGATGTGTTAATACTTTTAAAATTTTCTAATTCCACAATAAATTAAACAGAACTTGCTCCTATTTTAACCCAAAAAATAATAACAGAATAAAATGCCAGGGGTTAAGTTATTTTTACCAGTTTAACTTTAAGGGATAACCATGTGGTCATTAATACGAAGCTAACAATTGTCATTAATCATTAAGATGAACAATTATCCTAACACACCCTGTAATAGAGGAATTTGTGCATCTATGTCTTTGACTTACTGAAATTTCTTGCTCAATGGTAACATGAAATTAAATCAAAACTTACAGGTAAGTTTTGATTTACCTGTAAATTTATTTAACAGGTAAATAAATTTACCTGTTAATTTATTTTGAGCCACATACTTTTAAGACATTTCACAGAAAGCCCTTTTTAAAAATTCTCCACTCTGGATTAATTACAACAATTTTGCAGAGGGAAGAAAGTCAGAATTTTGTATTTACTCACTTTAACGTTTCTTGACATTAGAATTTTGTTGGTTGATGTAAAAAAAGAGCAAAACTGTATAAATCTGCTAAGGATATGTCACTGTAAAAACATGCATATTAGATTTGGTTGTAGATGAGCAAAGCTAATTTACTACAGGGAATCCAAATCCTTCAGGAAACATGTTCCTGTATGTCAAAGTCTTGTAAAACTAACTCTATGCACTGATAGAGACACAGAAGTGTGTATCATGGTGATATCTGACATTCCACCACAAAATGTCTGACTTACTTCTTTCTTGTGGTAAAAACCCTCCAAAGGATAGATAAGATTTCTCTGTAATAAAATTGTGTTGGTACTCTACTCTATCTCTCATACTGCATATCAGTTTGGTTATCGGAAAGTGCGATGCTACAAAATGCTGCCACAACATACTCTTTCCCCTGGCTCTCCACTGCTGTGATCACATGTTGATCTGCAGAGGTGAGCCCAGCTGGCTCCTGAATTAGATTATTTCATTACAATTAGGCTAATATCATTGTAGCTGATGGAAGGCCTTATATTCTGCCCTGTACTATTGGCTTTAAGTGGACATGGATGGTCCTGTCTTGTCATTGTCTTGTCTTCGATGTTTTATCTGGACTTGCGGCTTAAACTGCTGACAGAGAAGCAGGAAGGACACAGAATGCCAGAAGCTAATTCCTTTTTAACCTATGGCGCAGTGCATCACAACCACACACAAAAATGCACAGGATCATGGAAGTCATGTCTTTAGTATAAACAAATATGTTCACTACATTTAAGCTTTTTAATTACGCCCCAATTTCCATTCACTTTTCTAAAATAGACTGAAATAAATTCACACCAAAAGAGGCCCAGAATTATTTCACAATAAGAACAACATTTAAGGAAAAAAAAAAGCGTGCTTGCATAATTCATTTGCCCTCTGGGTCGTCATGTTGCTTTAACTTCAATGAGATATTAGGAAAGGAAGATCAGTTTCTCTGATCAGGATCAAAAATGATTGAAAGAAACATCTCCTGTAAAGAACCGCTGAAGGGACAGCCTGCAAAGATGACACTTCAGTTTATAATAAAATCACGTGTTTGCTGAACATTAAAATGTTCATCAAACATTTTATGTTTAAAATGACAAACATAAATCCATTTCAGAAATCTATTAAACAATTAACAAAGCTTCTGAATCTAGGAAAAAAGAAAGGGAATTTTGGGATAGTAAAATTATGAAACGGAGGTTCACTTTACAAAGGGATTGGAAATTACCTGGAGGTTTTTTTTCTATTTTTCTTTTCTAAAACCTGTCCTTTGTTCTAGCTATGTGTGAACTAAGGAGGAACTCGGGATTTCAGTTTATTATAAAACATAACCACCTGCCACACCTTTTCCATTTTCTTTCATCCAGTTTTAAAAGATATCAAATTAATGAGCCCAGTGCCAGCAGAAACACTTGTTTGTTTATTCGGAGAAAAAGGAAAAAAATATTCTTGCACAACTTGGCATATTTTTACTAAATCTAAGTGCTCATTAAGTCCTCGTATCCAAACATATAGCTGTGATCTTGGAAGATGAGATTTCTTTCAACTTGCTGCTGAAAGGATCCACAATGCAGGCCAGGCAGAGGAATGATCGAACAAAGAATTTAATAGCAAATCATAATTGGAGAAAGATTTGAAACCGAGGTGAGCATGACCCTGACCAAAAACATATTGGCTGCAACACTGAGAAGGAAAGAGCAGTAGAAAACACTGTGTCAATGTGTGTGTTGACTGGTGCAGAGGGTGGTCAATTCAGTGAGTGTTCAATAATTGAAGATATGAGTGCTGGGATCTACCAACATCTCACAAAATTGTCTAGCAAAACACTTTTTGTGTGCTGTCAGCATGTGACTTCATGTAGCGAAGTAGGTTTTAACTTCACAAACTGTGATTGATTAAATTATTCTATGTTCTCTGTAAAGTCTGGCATGCCATTTGTGAATGTGTCATTTATTGATCAATGCTTTGCCTTGTCTTATATTATAACAAGGCAAGAAAAGGAACCACAAAAAAACTCTCAAGACGGTCTGCTGACGTTCCAACGCAGACAACATGAACACTTAACTTGCAACAAGGAAGTTGATACCTGCTAATATGAAACATAGATGTATACTGAATATCAATAAATTAATTAATATCCTGAAATACCCATAAATAGCAAAAAGTAGAACAATGGAAGTGAGCGCTGAAAGAAGCATTTATACATGTACATAAGAAAAAAAGAGACAATTTTGAAAATAACCGAAAAGTACTGAATATTTTAATCATGTGCATAAATGGAAAAATCATCCTGTCCAGTAAAGCTCAGATCATCATTCAGTAGTTTCATTGTTACGCTAGATGAAATGAATAATAAATTCAAGCAATAAAGGAGTCATTCTTACGGGGTCAAATGGAGGTTATTTGCAGACAAAACTCAAATTTTAGCCTTTGTTATTGTAGCATCATTTCATAAGGCTTCCATGGTAATTTCCAATCAAATGGGAAAAAAATTGAAAAAATGTTATAGCAAATATAGGCAGAGAAAACATCGCTCACTGACAGAAACAAACCAGTATGCATGATTAAACACTGCACCAACAAATGGATGTAATTGACCATGAAGTAAACAGAAAAACAAAACACTGCTAAGAAAGAGCATTTGTAATGAGTCTAGTATATTTACTACAATCCTAGCAGAGCAGGCAGCATTTAACAGTCCGATGTGCAATGTGCATTTCTATGTGTGTAGACTGAATCACTGCATGTGCTTTTAATGACTAGCCCGAGGCGCCAGTACCTGGCAAGCATAGAAGCCATGTCAACAGCAGTTATTTAGAGAAAATGTAACGTAGCTAATGATCTCAGCAATAAGACAGACATGAAATAGACATGCAGGTTCAGCCAAGGTGGCTTGAGGAGCCAGCGAGAAAAATATAACTTCAGCAGACTCCAAACACATCAGGGTGCAGTGTTTAAGGTAAAACCAACAAAAAGCAAACACTAATATAACTCAACATGAGGTGACTATTTATTTCTATTAATGTTACAAGTGCAGGAGGCCTTGCTGTTTATGACCCATGCAGAACAAAAACAACAGTACAAACCATGCATGACAGACATATTCAATCAACAGCAGCTTAACACCAACCCCTTTCTCTTTATATAGGCTGCTAATTTGATGAACAAAAGCCATGCTAATGTAATTACCACACAGCAGAAATATTTACGACAATGACATGCTAAGTGAGGCTATTAAATTGAGAATGTATACTTAACTGAACAGAAGAGAAGTGAAATATAATCCACCACAAACAGCTACTTTGTCAAACCAAAATGTTTAGACATTTCACTTTAATGTTAACTCAGCAGCAAATTCCAAAGTAGTATTTGGAACTACAAAAATTTAGCAAAATTTTCAGTCTACTATTTTATATCATTAAGTTTTGAAAGAAGAAACATATATATGTTATTTTCTTTTAGTATGCAAAGGGCAATATTGAGAAAGAAAAACATTAAAAGTGTCAAATCAATTGCCTGAAATACTGGACGTCTTCCAAATTGAGTTCCCACAGTCTGTCAAATACTGTAAGTATAAATGCATACAACAAAATATCCCAAAACCTGGAGAGTACATTTAGAGGTGCTTAATGAAGTGGACTCAATGGGCACAGACACATGAGAGAGCAGTGCGACAAAACAACGAGAAACTATTAGAAAATAAAACAGAATACTCCTAAAATTACAAGATCTTTTCTAATATATTACTGTCAAATAATACATTCTTTTCCAGGTGATGAAGTTTCCCTAACAGCACATTTATGCAAGTAATTTATTTTTCCATGGAAAGGATTACCAGCACTCTGATTCATTTATGAATGAACTGATATGGTTATATTGGTTAGAGTATTCTCATTCTTCATCTTTTTAATAAAAAGTGCCCACTGGCACAGCAGATGGCTGCTGTTACAGAGCACTTTTCTGCTCAAGTTTCTTCCTAACAAACGGAAGCTGTTCCCATCCACTGTGAGAGACTTCTGCAAAGATAAATTAAATATATTTGGTCTGATTTGATTTCAGCACAGATTTTTATGGATTGGACCTGCTTGTCTTATATAGTGTTGTTGTATACTCACTGTATCACATTTTGTGACCCATTAAGAAAGTAACTATCCAATCAAAAATAAAGTGCTCAGACTTTATCTTAGATTTGGAATATGTGAATAACTAAAATGCATACTCCCTACAAACTTAAATGTAAGTTATTTGCAAATAAACTGAATCATTTTTGCAAAATTTAAAAAAATATATAGTTCATGCCAGTTTTTTAAGTCAGATATGGAATATTACAGATTAGTGTAACAGGCACTGAGAGGGGAACAATGCAGCAAGCTTTATGTGCTCCGGATGGCAAAATGGCAGCAGAACAGGGTGTTACATGAAAAATTAATGAATGAAAGATATGGACATGACAGGATATGAATTAATTATGAAACAATGAATTCCCTCCTTGCATGCTGGCAGTGCTCTCCTCCTCCAAGATTGTGTTACCCCCTAAGCTACTGAGGTGGTCAGCACCTGCTATCAGCATGTCTCAAGTCTGGAGTGTCATTGTACTCCCACCACACTTTGTAAACATGAATAATGTCTGAAATAGTACTGATTTTTTAACAAAGGTTGTAATTAAAGGCATATGCTGATTGTGGCTTCCTCTTTTTGTGTGGTGTCTTTTTGGTTCTGACGTGTATACAACAAAAATAATACTTATCTAGTTTTTCTAGCACTTTGAATATAGTGTTTTTTAAATGGTTATATGGCTTCCTACACAGTATGCCCTTCTTTAATAGATGCTAAAGAAGAACCCTAGAAAGAAAGAGGCCAGAAGTGCTTTTACTGCCTATTTATATGTTCAGTCTTCAGTGTCTTCCATAATATCATTGTCTATTTTATTTGTATTTAAGAGAAACATATTTAAGGCTAGCATCCTTGCCACTTAACAAAAATAACCAATTTATAAAATACAGTTTCTGCTGTATATTGTTTGACAATTCACCTTTTGTTCTGAAGACAAGCACGAAAAAGCAAGGAAGATAATTGTTTAAGCTATTGCCATTCATTGTGAAAGGTACATAAATATCTGTTACCAGAATAAAACACATAATGGTGCAAGTAAAAACGTAACAGAATTGATCAAATTTTCAAAAAATAATCATTAAACACGGTATAGAACACGTACTGTAGATGGACATCTTTGCTTTTAAAACTTTTTTATTAAATAAGATTGGGATAGAAAGTGGTGAAGTCGGGCGGAAAGAATTATAGATATGAGTATAAAAAAAAAGAACAATAAAGATGACATTTTCTACGAGGGGAGCATCCATATGCACTCGGCATTTGCCCAAAAGCTCATTCTGTTGATTAGTCAAGGTCATCTGAGTGTAATTTATTGGCATTGTCCTGCTGACACTTACTCTTGCAATTAATTTGACAAAGATAATTATCAGCAAGATGGGCCTTGTGTGAGTGATGAATTAACACCCAGTGCAGTTACCCAGGCTGCTGTTGGATCCACCAGACCATACATGCAGAAGCAAGTTCTTCAACTGTCTGTTCCTGTGGTTTATTTATGAAGTTTCTCTGCCTGTGTCGGATCCCACCACTGCACACACAGTCGCCGCACCTCTTAAATAATGTAAGCAGTCCAAACAACCAAATCTTGGCTATTAGAGCTCTGTGTGACATCAAAATTTGTCTCTTTTCACAGTGCAGCAATCTTTCAACCTGATATCCACCCCACCCTCTGCACCTCCCCTACCCTGTTGCATCCCTCTGCAGTGTGCACTACAGCAGCTGGATGAAAAATGACTTCAAAGAGAGGGCTGGTGCTAGGCTTCCAGCTGGGACAGAACATACATACACTCACCTTCAGATTTTTTACAGTATTTCACAAAGTTGGTTTCATCTGACGTACACTCACTGGCAACATCTACTGTAGTAGTGGGACAGAATGCCTTTCATCTTCAGAACTACCTTAATTCGTTGTGGTATAGATTCAAATACTGATTTTGGTCCATGTCATCACTTAACTGCTGCAGATTTGTTGGCTGCACATGAATATCCAGTTCTCCTCTTTTGGGTTGAGCTCTGCTTACTGTGAAGGCCTTTGCATCACAGTGAACCCATCGACAGCTTCATGTTCACACTTACCACTGCCACCCTAAACGACTGAAACAAAGGAGTATAGACCCCTGCTGTCATATTGTTTGTTCCAAGTTCTCACCATACTACCTAGATTATACAAACTGAATTGACTCTTCCTACTTGACAACATTTTGCCAACCTATTGCAGTTAAATTTTCAATCAATTACCTGGTCTTAGCTAACATCAGACACACCCAGTGTGGTCTTCTGCCGCTGTAGCCCATCCACTTTAAGGCTTGACATGTTATGTGTCCAGAGATGGCCAACAAACCTTGTTCAGTCTGCTTGTTTTCCTCTCAACTCTGACAGCAATGGAGTGTTTTTGTTAACACACCTGCCACTCATTGGATATTTTCAGACCATACTTTGAATTGTCTAAAGACAGTTGTGTATGAAAAATGCATTGGATAATATTTTTTTTTAATACTGGGATTGGCCACTGAGCCACAAACAACCATGATTGCTTTGAAAATCAGCAAGTCATCTTCATCTTGTCAAGATGCCAAAATGCATTGAGTTCCTGCCAGGTGATTGGAAGAGCTATGGATTAAGTCACAGGTTTACCTAAGAAATTGACAAAGAATAGAAATAAATAATGAGTATTTTTGTGTGTAAATTAATCGAAACAATGTCTAAATTGGTCATAGATATATAGCATAAAAATGTGTCCACATTTTTATCCAAAACATTAATAAATGTTTTGGACATTTATCAAAAGTCTAAATTTAGACCTCTTCAACTATCTTTGACAAGGAAGGGAAAAAAAGCAAAGGAAATACATTGACTGAATTGGACTCAGAAAACATATAAATCTAGAAAATTTCTTGTGGCCTTGACAGAGTTTAATATGGTGTAAAGTTCTTAAACTATTGATAAAATGTATCTGAGCATTTTTTACACTTCTAACCCAATCCAGCCCTCTCTGCTCCAGCAAAAACTGACCAGGTTCCATGTGAACCCCTGCCTGGTGGCTTGGATCTTCAGCTACCTCACCAACAGACCACAGTACTGCAGGGTGAAGGACATCAAGTCTGACACTTTGATCAGCAGCACAGGAGCATCGTAGGGAGCCGAGCTCCTCTTACTCCTCTTCATCTTATACACCTTAGACTTCTGTAATCACTCTGAGTTATATCACATTCACTGGACTAGACACACAACACATATTACCTGTATAGAAAGGCTCAAAGAAGATTATACTTCCTGAGGAGGCTGCTATGCTACAACATCTGCAGAAAGCTCCTGTGGATGTTTTACCAGTCTGCAGTAGCCAGTGCCCTCTTCTACATTGTGGTGTGCAGGGGGAAGAGCATATAAAAGAAAGACACACCCAAGTTGGATAAACTGATCTGGAGGATCGGCCCTGTGGTCAGTATGAAGCTGGGTACTCTGGTGACAGTGGTAGAGGAAAGAACACTTAATAAACTGCTGACTATAATGGAAAAAAGTCAGTACAATACAAGGAGACATGCAACCCTGAGCTATGTGCAATGATTGATGACTGAGATCCATCACTATGCAAGTATTCATTGGAAGAAATTACTATAACTGTCATTATATGGGCTGCTGGACAAAATTAAAACTCAAGAGATGCTGGCACATGCTACATTATTTCTATAGACAGCCACTGATCTAGCCAATGATACTGATAAGCTAGCTTTGGGTAATAAGGAGCTTGTCGGCTGCAGGAACCGGAATAGCTACTGACTGGTCATTACCATGTCATTAGCATGGCAAAGATGGCAACCGGCACCCTGAGATTAGTAACCAATTTATCGAGGTACTGTCCATGCCAAAGGCTTAGCTAGATTAGCTACTGAAGAGGTGACTCTTTTCCAAACAACCTGGAAATATATATGACTCATTACTACCAGCAAACTATTTACCTTATTTACTACTTATTTAATTTCAAGCTCACAAACAGTATACACACCTACTTATTAAAGTATGACAAAAAACAAAAACAAACTATCAAAAAACATAGTCACATATTACATTTGTTAGGGCACACTATCAATACAACAGGTTGCATTTACTACTTTAGAAAGTCCTATTGACACATTTAGTTTTAGTACACTTGTATTTGTCATGTTACTTTTTTTGTTTTGTCAATTATCTTTTTTTGTGTACCATAGAAGAAGAAATATTACTTAGAAGCTGCAATCGATGTGAAAACCTGCCAAAATGTGGGATATTTCTTAGCCTTAAGTCATGCATTCATATATCTAAAAAAAAAAAAAAAGCATCATGAAGAAGCTTAATACTTTTTGTAATTTTCAGAGACACTAATGTTTTGGATTTACTTGCTAGTAAGTCACAATCTTTAAAATTATAATAAGTAAAGGTTTAAAATACTACACTATATGTAATGACACTATACATCAGTTTCACTTTATGTAATGAGTAACAAAAGAAATAGATTTTTTTTCACACCATTCGTTTTTGGTTTTTTTTTATAAATGTAACTGTAATGCAAAAACTATTCTCACTCTTTCCAAATTTGGCCGCCTGGGTATAGAATCAAGCATCAAGCATGCAGACTGCCTTCACAAGCATTTGGCACCAGGATAGGACGATACATGATCAATATGTCCAGTCATGAAATTTCATTAAGAATAAACATTCCAGTATCAATTCTTTGTGATATTTTACCAAAGGGTAGTCGTCACAGCGCCAGAGTGCCGCTAGGGGGTGCTATAGCTCCCGTAACATCAGACACAGAACTCCCATAGCCGCCCCAAGAAAATTAAAGTATTTTTTTTTTCTTTCTATGTGATGAAGTTTACTACAACTTTAACTGTAATAATATTTAACATAAAATTTGAAAATAATTCCTAAATAAACAGTCAATTAGGAATATTGTTGTGAATTAATAAAAAACAAAAACACTAAAAAAAAAAAAACCACACAAGAAATGGTGATGAGCCTATGACCTCATTTCACATCCTGTAAACAAGTGGGTGGTAGGACTGCATGGTGATCATACAGGCAGAAAGTGCCAGGCAAAAACATCAATCTAATTTTTTTGAGCCTCAAGAGAGAGGTTTCAGAAAAAAAACACCTTCTGCTTTCGTTGCATCATTATGTAGTCAGTAAGAAGAACTAGAGGGCAGAGCTTTACCAGGTTAACAACATGCTGCAAAGCACATATGTAGCATTAACAACACTCAGGAGTTCTTAATATAATATGCATCATTTTTAGTGCTACATGTCGATTCAGTTTCTTTGACATGTTCAGTTCATTATGGAGCTATGAATACAGATTCCTTTTGACTTTTTGAAAAAAATTACCTGAGGAGCAGCAACAGGGACAGTTTAACCCTTGACCTAGCAAAAAAAGAATCTCCAAGACCTTGGATCAGACATAAAATCACAAAGCGTGATCAAAGGAGGTTGAGACATGCTGTAAGACAATGGCAAGAAACCTCTAAACGTCATATGGTCTTCAGATTTGCTGAAGAACAGTATGTGGAGAGCATCATAACATGAGTTTTCATTGCCAAAAGCAAAGCAAAACTTTGGATGCGGTAGTCTGGAAGGATTTGTAAGCCAGGCCTTCCTGTCCAACAATAGGTTTTACAAACTAAAATTTGTAAAAATGATCAAATATTCCAATAAACACACATTCCCAAAAGAATTGAAGCTGATGCAGCTGCAGAGGGCGGGCTGCAGCTTTTCCTGTGGAATGGAATGGGACCTCACCCAAGTTCATGTGAATACAATGGAAAGTGACCCAAAACTTTTAACAAAATAGTATGCTTGACACAACACTCAAATTGAAGAACAATTATATTAAAAGGCAAATTTTGATCATATTTTAAGCAAGGCTTTTGACACAATACCATTGTTGGAATCATGCAAACTATCAGTACAAATTAAAACAAAACTTTACATTTTGCTGCCCAGGGTTCATGTATGACAGCAACATTATTCAACTGATATTCATAATTTACTTATTTAATTATAGGATGAAAGAAGTGAGAACTGAGAAGTGATTGTTAATGAAGGTTTTGTCTGGGCTAGTCAGATCACAGTCAGCTGTGAACCCAAGGCCAGCGACTAAAGTACATCACAAAGACATGGATAGTGTGCAGAAGCCAACTGGCTCCACATGAGGTTAGCTAAAGTGACAGACAGCACAGGGTGAGCTAGCCTGCTGACTCAAAGTCGCCGACATATTAGATAATCCTGTTCTAATCTTGTAGGGCAATTTAGGCCTAGTTTTCATATTGGTTGTTTAAAAAAATTACACAATTTTATTTTCAGTATGAATGGGCAAATAGTCAAAGATGCTCATATTTGTGTCCATGCTTACATGTAAAAATGAAGTGTGTCCAATGCCTCTGCTCTGCTTTCTTACAGTTTGGTGTAAAAACTGGTGTTTTCAAGTACTTTTCAGCTAAAGTGTATCTGCACATACTTGACAAAGAGTGATTATGTAGAAGCAATGACATTACTGTAGATGTTGCATTTGTCTACTATTGCTGCATGTGGGGTTTAAATCAGAATTTGACCATTTTCTAAGGAACGGTTATGTTTTTTGTCTAGCATGTTGAAGTCTGACCTAAGAACAACTGAGGCAAAAAATAGATAGATAGATCTGTGATAATAAAAATACCAACAATAGAACTCCGACAAACAGCTTCAAAAGAACCTTTTAGTAAAAACGATAACCTAAATCATGATGCAGCTCTGAATTCCTTTGCAAGGTTTTTACTGAATGTTTTGTGTGTGTTTTCAAGACAAGACTTTTGCAGTGTCCCTCTGCAATGTTAATCAAAAAGCCATAGAAAATACAAAGCAATCAGTTCCAAAACCCATCCACTAGATAGATAGATAGATAGATAGATAGATAGATAGATAGATAGATAGATAGATAGATAGATAGATAGATAGATAGAT
>CAEFZY010058896.1:0-26629 GCA_903066815.1 Brachyrhaphis roseni
TCTTCTTCTTCTTCTTCTTCTTCTTCTTCTTCTTCTTCTTCTTCTTCTTCTTCTTCTTCTTCTTCTTCTTCTTCTTCCTCTTTCCAAAAAGAGTGACATCCTGTTCTGATTGCTGAGCTTAGACTAAAAATAAAAAAACATTCAGCTAAAAACTGTTTATGCCAGTTTATCTTATAATAAAATCCCCTCATTTATGCATCACTGTTTCACAATAATCTCAAAATTTAATTTGAATTATTTTTTTATTTTATTACTGAGCTGTTAAATTTAAAAAATTACAAATTATTTTAGACTGCACATTTACACTTACAGTGCCTAGCAAAAGAATTCATTAAACGTTTTCTTTTTTCATATTTTCTCGTTATTCTTTGCAAAATAACTTGAGTGCAGTCATATTATTTGGACTGCATCTGCAGACATCAACTTGTCCTGCCACAGACTATTAAGAGAATTTAGGTCTGGACTTTGACTGGGTCAGTCTACCATGCTAAATCTAACCAGTTTCTACCTTTCCTTCCCCTGCCATGTTTCACTCTAGGGACGGTGTGTTCAAGGTGATGTTCAGATTCAGTTTTTCTCCATGCATACAGCACAATCTTACATTGAGGGCAAAAAGACAAATTTTGGTCCCATCTGACCAACGTAACTTCTCCCGCATGTTTGCTGTTTCTTAAGGTTTCTCTTATGCTGCTATATTACAAATACAACTTTTCAGCAAGATATAGGAGCTTGTTTTAAGTTGATAATTCCGTAATATTGATTTTAAAAAGTACTTGTTCCATTGGCAGAGTATTTTACTTGTAACTTGGTAAAACAAATTTGTCTTTTTAAATGTGAGATAATCTGCCACTGGAACAAGTTCTTTTTCATCAATGTTAAGGAATTATTGACTTAAATCAAGCTCCTATATTTTGCTGAAAAGTTACATGGAAGTTAGTTTTTGTCTTATTTTAATTGTATTAAAATATTTGAACTAGAAACTATACCAAAAATACTTGATAAAATGTGAGTTTTTGCAGTGCATTTTGATTAAAAAGGGCTATATACAGACGTACGCTACACTTTTTAAATGTTTAAATTTGAATCACTTTGAAAACCGTCTATTGCCTGAAGTCCCAGTGAAATGCATTGAATGTGATGGTTGCAATGCCATAAAAACTGGAAAAGTTAGAGGGGTGTAAAATAGTTTGGAAGGCACTAAAAGTATTGAACCCGCAGACCTGAGCTCTGGAATGTCCTTCGAGGTTTTGGACTCGTCCGTCAGGCTTGTTGTTGCAGTGCTGCGCCGTCTGGCGTTATCAATGTTTGCTCATCGACAAAAGCTCAAAGCCAAAGTCAACTCCTTTTGTGCGCAAAATTGCTCAATGTGAAGCACGCACTGGCAATTGTTGTGTCTCACAGTCTACACAAAAAAGCAGATTCCTCAAACGACGGATGTTGGAAACGTCTGTCGCGAATCGCTTCGTCTCGTCTTTTGAAAGGCATGTCAAATATCCTGCGTATGCATGGTTGAATTTTAATTTGGGGTTTTATAATCGCCTTGACGTTGAAATAGAAGAACAAGATGTCCTGCCACCGAAGAATGCGGTCGCACCGGCAGCGAGAGGGGGCAAAGTCTCAACAGAAAATTGTTGTGTTCGTTCAGCAGGCCCGTCTTTATGACCCAAATCCAGCAGTACCTCGTCAGACCGTCACATTTTATGACACGTGCAGTACGTTCGTGCGGTCCCTTGTGTCTCGCTGCGAAGCAGAGCAAAGACACACGAGAAGAAAAGCCGTACTTGGCTCAAATATTTACAGTCTGTGATTTTATGATAGGAGCCACACAGTGTTTTTCCAATGCTATTCTGTTTTTTTCCCCCTCCCCAGAGTCATCTCTGGCCAAGCACACTAATCCATCTCTAGTATAACAGGAATCAAAGTTTTCATACACAATAATAGCTGGAGCTCTTGAAGTCTCTCCCCAAACCCTTTTTCAGATGATATCAGCAAAGCATCACATGGCAGAAGCTTTTAACGGCAGTCCCTTGACCGCCTCTCCAGGAAAAACACACAGACTTTATTTCTAGATAGCGAGCACTGATGTCATCTTTGAAACGCTTCGCCAAACCTCACAGTCAACTTCTGCCCCTGCTTAAAATGCGTAGGTGTCCCAACACTACCTGTTGCCACGGTAACTTATTGTTTTACGCGATGATGGCGGCGGTTGTTGTGCACATAAAATCAGTTCCATGTGTGAGTAAATCTTGTCTGGGAGACAAGTCATTAGTGTCAGTGTAAACAGGCCTGCTCTGAGAGCCTCATGCTAACACTCAGGGTAATAGGGAGTGAAGGCTCCAGAGGTAAATTGAGGGCAAATTCACGGTGGATTAGCCAAGGCGAGATTTCCAGCAGATTCTGCACACTCCACTGAAGTAATCCAAAAATAACATCAAGAACCAAGTCATTACACAGCACAAGCTCCACTTTTGTGACGAAGTAACGCTGTTCAGTAATATGCTTTTTATGACTCAGTAATGTAAATCCGAAAGTCAACACTTTCTGGAGTGTTGACATAGTCTGGAGGCTATGATGGAACCATCATAGCCTCCAGACTAAATGGCTCTTTTTCAGGAATCGGATGTTAAGACGCAAACAAATTTGTTAGTACCCTCTGTCAGAGGTTTTCACAAGTCTATTCTCCAAACGCAAGTCAAGTCTTTTGTTCCAAGTTCACCAGCCTATATTTCCATTAAAAATATAGGCAAAACTTTGTCGATATTCTGCTAATGTTGAAAAAAAAAAACAACTATGCAACTGAGGTGTTCCCATTACATAAGAAACGCAACTAAAATCAGGCCGCGCCATGATCCTCAAATTACTTCCTATCCAATTCTTCTTTGTGACTTGCACCAGTGGTAACATCCACTGTTGTTGGCAAAAAAAAAAACTATGAAAAACTGCAATAGAAACATCTTTTCTACATTACACAAGTGCGCGTAATGCATAAAAGGTGTTTCCATTGCAGTTTTACAAAATAAACCAATTTCGATACGGTCCCAAAAAAATCCTCCCAGCCCCCAAACTTTTTTTTTTTTTTTATCAAAAAGTTTTTTGTTTTTTAAACTGGTGTGTTTCCATTAAGCAAATTTACATGGTCAGTGTAAATGCAGTCACTTGTCCGTGTCGGGTCGTGGAAGAGCTGGTGCATATCTTCAGTGGGTATCAGGCAAATGGATGGAAACACAGAGACACGAGACAAACAATACCGACTTTTCATATTTATCAATTGTCTTTTATTCTTTTGAATATGCAATTTGGCACGAAAAAAACTGCATAGGTTGTAAAATGAATAGTGTAATATTTAACACATTAGTAATAGAAGCAGGTATTCTTAATCAAAGAAAAATAGGAGTGGATCAAAACCTGTGAATGTTGAATTTCTAAATGAATAAAAAGTGATTAACCTTCCTGTTATGTTCATTTCTGAGGTACAGCAATAATGTTCCTGAGTCAATTTGACCTGGGGAGTGTTTAATCATGCAATAGTGTCAGAAACCAGAACATTTTTGTATCTGATTATTAACTCCAATACTAACCATTTCAATCAATATTTGTGCAATGATGTTTTTTTGTTTTTTTCACAAATAAAGGATCAATGATGACAATTTACTCATTTGGACATAAAAATCTGATTTACATTTTTTATGTCCACTGAAAAAACCTACTCTTTTTTTGGGGGGGGTATTTTTTTTTGAAGGGGTTATCTGTATAATTGAACTTGAGACACTATTCTGCTCTGGGTCAAATTGACCTGCTGATTAAAATCAAGACAAATGAGTCATGAAGACGATCCTCCAGCTGGCTTTCCAGTGTAAACCTGCATGTTCAAAACATAGCTGGTTTTTGCATCAAATGCTGCCTAGATTTTTATGCCATATTTAGCTGATTTGGAAGGTCATATATTGCCTAAATGAGCAGCGACCTCTGAATGCCTCAAGTCTTTTACCTACTGTGACATTAGGGCCTGAGTTACAGAACAGGGGAAGTTTCAACCCACATGTTCCACACTGTCCTAATAGCTGCTAGTTTGTCTGTTTCCTGTCTTGTCTCGCGATGGTCAAATCAGATTACTCTGGAGAAAAGTCTCCAGAAACATTGTGGCCTGAAATATTGCCCTGACTGGCTGTTGATTCACCTTTGACCTGTAAACTCTGGTCAGAATGAGGATCCCAAATATGTATGTAAATGCATTTGATCCAACTCCTTCCAGTTCTCTCCAAAAACTCGTCTTCCTTCTAGATTTGTCATTTCAAGAATGATTTTCTGTATTGTACTCGGCATGAGTAGCTCAAAGACTGACTTGATGTCTGTGACGCAAGTTACTGCCATCCTAGTGGCCCTGGCACTGTCTTTATTATATTTTCTGCACACTGTTTTCCTAGGTGCTTACTTGGAGATGAAGACCACTGTTTTTCACCAATTTTTGACATGAAAGTCACATTTCTCCAAGCAAGACAATAATTTTCATCATAGTCTCACAGGTCCAAGAAAACAAATAGAATTGGACTTTTTTTTTTTTTAACCTTTTTCAACCCTTCAACTTGACTGCCGGGTCAAACTGACCCGAACAGTATCTGTGTAGACGCACCATTTTCAATTTATACGTAGAGTGTTCCTATTAAGACAAATAGAAAACGCTTCATGCAGAAAAAATGCTTCCAACTATTTAAAAAAAAAAAGTTTTAACTTTAAAATGGGTCAATTTGACCCGCAACATAACAGGAGGGTTGAGAATGATCCCACATTTATTTTCCGGTGTTTTGCCAGGGATTAAAAGTATCTTTTTTAGCAGCATTCAGCTTCTATGCACCTCAGATCTGGAGCAAACTCCCAGAAAACTATGAAGCAGCTGAAACACTGACTTCCTTTAAATCCAGACTATGACCCCACCTGGTTAGAGTTGCTTTTGAACAACAATAAATGGAACATTTGCCAATGCATTTGATACGTATTCATGCTTTTAACATGGATAAGATGCAATGTCTGTTTCTGGTTTTCACAATTATTGATTATATGGTGCATTTATGATGTTTTCGTGATGTGAAGCACTTTGAACTGCCTTGTTCCTGAAATGTGCTACACACATAAACTTGACTTGACTTAATGGTTAAGACATCCCGAGTGTGATTCATTGGCACAGTGAGAAAATGCTTTTGCAGATTTTGAACATTAAGACCTGAATCTTGCTGTGACAAAATATTTAAATTGTGAATCACAAAGATTCACAATTTACCTTTATCTGATGCCAAAGAGTGAAAATTTCTATCACTACGGATGATGGGTGATCTTTCTTTAGTTGTACTGCTGACCTTTTGAACTCCATGTCAATAAGGTTTGTTCCCTTGTTGATGCCAACGCACATGTGCAAATTAGAACACATGCATGTCGCTGCAGCGTTTGCCGAGACACACTGAGATTATGAATATTTGTGGTTTCTAAAAGCGTAGAATTACAACACTTTGCTCTGATAATTGGGCTGTACATGAGACCTGCTCAGTGGGAATCATGCTGCTGCATGCTTTTCACGGAAACTGATGCAAAACTTTTTTCCACTGGGGTCAAAATTTCAACAAGAACGTCAATTTTCAATCACGTTATTAATCACGTTTAACTATCTTGTGGGCGTGGCCTAAAATGCGTAGCACACACGAGGACACGTTCATTATTGTAATTGCAAGGTTTCTCATTATTATTCCGCCATTTTAAGTGGCTTTTCGGAGGCCATAACACGCTCAAAAACTCATCTAAAATTGTCCCCTGCGACAATTTTTCAGATTTTGATGGAATCAAGAGATGAGATCTGAAACCTGGTACGTAAAACGTACCAGGTTTTACCTACTAAATAGGTGGAGTTTTTATATTTGTTAAATTAGCTTTAGAATTGTGAATTTCACAAGCGTGTGTATCAACACAAACCCGTAATTAGGTTAGACACTACATGGCGAATGACAAAATTAAAGGTATTGACCACTTTCATTTCAGTGGGTGGAAATATGAGCACATTTGACGAGATGACACAACTGGGACACGTGGAGTTTACAGAGAAGAGCACCAGAAGTTATTTTTATTCAGTATTTTTTGCTTTGATTTATGCATGTGTTTATTTCCCGACCCACATGTTTTCCTGGTGAACCATCACTTTTGCTTGCAGTAAAATGTGAATAGATGGAACGAGATCTGAATGCATCAGACTCGAGTGTCTGTTTACCTCCTTCGAGTGTCTTCATCTTTATTGTTTAACTGCAGAGACATCCGTCCCTCTGAGTCATGCGCACAAGTATAAGCATGTTTGACGGTTTGTGTGTCGGTGCACACGCGTTTGAACGCTTCCACCGGCATAAGGCAGCAAGGCAGCGAGCCTCATCGCTCCCCCGGAATGTCGGCGTGAGAAACAAGAGCCTGAAGAACAAGCAGCTGGAGAACATGAGGCTGAATTCAACATGGATGACGTCTGTTAGTCATGTTTGAGCTTACACTGGCGCTAGGATGTGTAATCTCACTGTCACTGGCAGTGAGCTGCACAACAGATGTGGAAATGACAGTTGAGTGAGAAAAGACTGTTAAGATGTAGGTAATGCATGTTTCATGGCTTCAAAATTAATTGTAAAAACAAAAGATATCCCTGATAAAAGTGTGAACAAATATAAACCAAAATCACATCTGCTGCAAAACTGAATCTGCTGATTCAGTTTTGATTGAGTCTGAATGTTGCAGTGCTGCTCTAAAGTATTTGCTTTTTACAGGGTTTTTTTCTATTTTTGCTGAGGTTTTGATTTTTTTTTGCTGTGCTTACAGTTTCAAATTGCACAAAATTTTACAATCACACAAGGTTGACCATAGAAAATACCCCCAAAAAAAGGTTTTGCAAAAATGTCATTTTGCATCATGGTCTTTTTACATATTGAGCACAGCATAATTATTCAATTTGAACAACTTTATTATAATCATTGCATATAGTGAGCGTACAAATGCGTGCTGTAAAAAAAAGGCGTTAAAAATTAGATTCTATTATCCTAAATACTAAATCCTGAATGGCTCCTGTCAGTATCATAGATCTTGTTTAAATTCGGACACCAAAGCTGAATTAACAGATTTTTGCTAGAAGTTATAAGTTTTAATACTTTATTGACTTGAATCCAACCAAGACGTATTGGATTCAATTAAATGCAGATCTATCTTATTGATCCCAGATGGAAATTAAATGTTGTAACTCATACTAATTCAAAGTTTCTCAAAGCATTATTGTAGATGATGATGATTGTGGGCATAAAAGAGCTCCTGTAATGGCCTGTATTACTTATGGCACTATTGGAGAGGTAGTTTGTCCCTATTTACAGATTAAAAACAAAACAACAACAAAAAATCACAGGAAAAAGTTTTAGCTTCACTTTAATGGTCATAAAATGGTACCACCATCAAAGTTTGCACAGCAGTTTGCTATGTAAACAAAAGACATGTTTCTGTAGCGAGTAATCGCCTCTAATATGTTCACAATTACGACTCATTTTTATTGTAAGAATTTTTTCACAGAGTGCAATAATGTCAGGGTGTTTTTATATGTGTACATTGGCAGCCATGGTGTTTGTGTTTGACTAAACGATCTAAATACTTTTCTGCAGCCGCTCTTGTTGGAATACAGTCTCACGTGCCGCTCCAAACCGGCACATGAGGTTTTTAAAACGCTCTTCATCCCTTCGTAAAGTTAAGGGAGCGGCTTTTACACGTTCCGGGCTCTACCTGCCGGTCGGTCCTGGAACAAAAGTTAACTCTGTTGCGTTCCCACAGACACGACACTTCAGGAAGCGGTATTTGCGCTCGTTTCCTAAAGCAAAGCCCAGATTACAGGGCAATGAGTGCGCCCATGGCGCCACACTTCACCACCGCATTTAGCCTTTCGTCACCTCTGACACATCCACCCAGGTGTGTTTCGCTGCCGTCACTGTCACGGTTTTTACTGGGCTTCTGACTGACAAGTAGGCAGTCTGTCTCTGTCGGGATTGTAATTATGGCTGCCGCTGTGGGAGCCTGTGGCGTTGTTGTCATTGTTTCTGTTAAAGTGACACACAGGCAGAGGGGAAGGAGAAGAAGAATGACAACGGAGAAACCGTCTGGATGCCAGAGGGAGTGAGCAGAGCAGGTCAAACGGGAGAAAAACACGTCTGAGACGACGGCAGACACAAACAGAACTGCACTTGGCGATTGGCGGATGATCATATCTGTATTTGTATTTCAGCGAGTCGTTTTAAGGTTAAAAACACAAATCATATAAGGCTGGAGGTGGAGAACTTAAAATCAGGACATAAGATTTCAGCTGAAGCGAGGTTTTGGGTCATTTGTGCTACTTGCAAAAAAATAAATTCCTTGGATTAAGGGTGGGCATTTATCCTGTCGTTTATCATTTATCGGGATACATTTTGTATCATGATAAGAATTTTAATTTATAGTCCTAGTAAATTCCGATTAATGATGTTTAAAAACCTCCCAATTATTTTTTCTCCACTCTTTGTTCAACAAGAGTATCAATAAAAATCAGTTTAGTGATACAAATCACACTTCTTTGTGTGACCGGTGGCCTAAAGGAGCGCAATACAAATAGATGTGTTTTTCAAGACCATTATTTGCTTTTCTGGGGCTATGAGTGTTGTGACGTGCAGCCACAGCTGTACAGTCACCTAAAAATGAATGAATGACTCGTTCTTTATCATTATTACGATAATACCACAAAGTATTCAGATAAAACATTAAATCCACATCACCCACCCCTAGTTTTCATGCGTCAACACCATTTAACCAAGTGAAACAATAAGGACACCCTTTAAAAGCCTTTGTTTTTTCCAACATATTTGGACTTATGGACATTTAATTCGACTTTTTGAATGCTAAAGAAAAATTTAAGTACTATAATGAACTGTAAAAACTGGAGAAGGGATCGTTTAACATTGTCTGTAAAACAGGAGAATAAATAGTTTAACTTCTGGAGACGAAAAACTGGAACACCTGTGACACAATAACCAGAATAAAGTCTTCTTTCAAAAACAAAATAGAATATTGCATATGTCTTTTGGAACATAACTGCACACCTGTGCATTCAAGCTGCATAAATTAGAGTGTTTTATACACATTGATTTTGACATTATAACAACCCAAAACATTTTTCATACTGAGACATCAAAAGACTTCTAATAAAATGATAATTTCATAATGCCTGAGTCTGATGACCTCTTTTCTTCCCTCTTTTTTTTTTCTACATTACACCTCATATTTGAGTCCCTCTTTTTTTTTCTTTCCAGTCCAGGCTTAAAGTATCACACTGCTGCCTCTGGACTTGATGAATGAGTCACCACACATCGTGTGAGAGTTTACTGTAAAGGCACGGCTATTTAAAGAAGCAGGCTGACGCTTCTAGTGCTTTTTTTTTTTTTGGTAGGAGAAAGAGTTGCTTTTCACTTTATTCCAACCTGAACCCATTGAACTTTTAAAGCTTCCAAAAAAGTACAAAGAAATAAATAAAAAATTGGAGCAGTTCAATGCGTGGTGACAATGGAAGCCAACACATCCAGGTGTGAGGTTTCTACCCCAGTTCTTCAGAAAAGGCTGATGAATAAGTCGTTGATTTCCGATTTGGTTGAATGGGAAGGTGTGACATTTTTTTGGAGCTGCATTTACTGATGAATATTGTTAGATTTGTCTAATCTTGTTGGCATAAATGACCAAAACAACGTCAGTGCTAAGTTCTCAGGGGACATTTGGATAAGCAGCGATAGGTGCAAAAAATTGTTTTTAAAAAAATCCATGTTCAAAAAGCAGAATTGGTCCACAGAACTCTAATGACATGACGAATGACCAGAAAAATATCCCACTTCTGCAACTCAATGGCTTTTTGACAGGAATCTGTCAAGTAAGCTTTCTTTTATGTTTTGTTTGGCTGCTAATGCTATCATAAACTGAAGAGGTCAAAGAGCGTTACTGCCAAATAGAACTGATGAGAGAAAAATGCACTTGAACATAAAATGAATCTGAGTTGAACTTAAGTTATTTCTAGTGAGAATTTTGATAATCCCAGAAGGAGACGTCTCAGTCCGCAGTTGTCAAATATGGTTGAGAACTGATGTTGCTTCAAGAAAAAACGAGAAGGTATTTTCTTCAGCGACTGGGCTGACAAGGTACCAGTCGCTGGGACTCGTAAATTGTGTACCCATGATGAGAAGAAAGGTGAAATAAAAAGTCTACTTCTATCTATTCCCACTGTCTCACACACAAGCAAAAACACACTTTCTCACCAAAACTGGGGGAAAGAAAAAAACTGCAATACCCTGGTGAACATGCAAAGATTTGCGCAATATTGATGCAAATGCTCAAGAAACTAACGCTCCTCGAAAAGTGAAGTATTTTCTATCACTTACAGCTTCTGTGCTTCATTTCCAGCTGAATTTGTTCTCTAAATAAGCAGTCATCTATGGTCCTCTACACCTGCACCTGTCTCTCATACAGAGTTTTGTTTATATTGTCCTCTTCAACTTAGCTCTTAAACATGACATCAGTTGGAGTCAGTGAACATTTCAGAAAAATTTTTATATTTCTTTTTCTTAGCTAATCTAGCTACATTTTAGTTAGTATTGAAGTGCTCAAAATATATTTATCAAAGGACTATTGTGCCACACAGTGCAGTTTCTGTTTCCTCAAAATCTGCAGTGTCGGTTGCAAAACCCCGTCGGTGGGCCACGAGGGCGCAAACCACCAAAAAGGAGGGCAACAGGTCATGACCTTTTTAATAAGCGCTCATTAAAAGCAACTCAAATGAATGAATGCAGCCAGTGAATGCTTTCCCCTTCTCTATCAACCCAGAGCCTCTGCTCCCTTTCTCGATCTACCAATCACGACGGACAAGCACGTGACCGTGGTCTCGTTCATCCGTGTGGTTGGCTGCTTTTTCACGCATTGGCCGACTCCTTATCTCTCAGGTTTAGAGGCATAATTAGGAGGTGGAGCCCAGCGGCTGACAAGGTACCAGTTGCTGGGACTCGTAAAGCTGGAGCGTTTAAGGCTGATCTTGCTGGTTCTGTGACCTAATACTCGCATAAATCACACGGATCAAGGAGAGGATGGGAAATCAGCTCGTTAGACCGACTAATTGGTCTGTCGTGGAGGATTTAAGTGATCTTACAGAAAGAAAACAAAACAAAAACTCATCACTGCCTATGAGTGTTTTTATACCAGGCCACAAGGCTTCAACACAGAGACACACACAAGACAAACAGAGAACAATATTGCACTTGTCTCGCTTTGCTACACTTGCAGAATGCCTGGCCCGCTTTCTCAGCATTGATGCGAAACATTTCTCAGAGAGAGCCAGGGGTTGGCACCGAGTTGCTGTGTGTCTGCAGAAAAGAGATGCTCCTTTTTTTGTTTTTTACAGCATTGGCGAGAAAAAGCAGGGATAAGTGTGACGGCCGAGTTAATGTGTGTGTAATTGTCGGCTGTTGTGGTTGGATGAAGGCCTTGGTCTTGATGGGTGGGCGACAGAAGAGGTGAAGAGGTTGGTAGACTGGGGCTGTTGGCTAAATTGCCTTATCACAAGATGCAAAGACAAGCCCCCCCTTTCCAACCGAATGCTCTTAGAAGTTGGATAAGCTGCTTCATTCCCGTCCACAGTAAAACGGAAAAAAATAAAAAATTCTAGTGTCTACGAAGAATTGGTTTAATTTTTAGAGACCTTCAGCTTGAAAAACCTTAAATATTATACCAACTTCGATACAAAAAAAAAATCCTCCACTCTCTGTAAATCTGAACATCTGTTTCCACGCCTGATTTGCCCTCTGGCTTATGGTGAAATGTGCGGCCGACAGATGTCTGTTCATCCCAAATGTGACTATTAACTACATGTAAGACATTCAGCACAACATGCTGTGCTGTCACTCACTGATATGCTAATAATTTACTCAGTTGGGGCGACATGTTCAGCTGTTGTCTCATCTGACTGCAGCACCTTCTTCCACCGCTGCGTCCCCTGAGCAAACTGCGAAAAGGGATTTCTTATGGCTGGTAGCCATGGTAACTTTGTGCCAATTTCATTCAGGTTTCTGATGATGCATAGAACAGTGTTCAAAGATTGGTATACTGTTATATAGCCTGCGACTCTGGGGCAAAATGATCATCAAGCTTCGAGCTGTTATTTGAACATCCCTCTCGAACTTGAGGCTGTAGTAATTGTTGGACTTCAACATTGAACAGTAGACTAACACCATCCATCAGGTGTTACCATGGAGACAAAATGTATCTTGCTGGATGGACATTATTAGTTAATGAAAGAACTACGCTGACATCTTAGCAATTGTTCCTGCTGTCAAGAGAGGTTCTGTTTTGAGCTTTACATCAAGTTATAGAGTTATTAAACATCCCTGGAGTGTTGCTCTGATTATTTCATGCATGTTTGAGAAATTCTTTCATCTCCATGGCAACCATTCAGCAGTGCAGAACATCTGGATGGACCTAACCCCGCCTTTTGAGACACAGCTCCTCCTCTGAGCTGCAGCTTGCAAGCTTCTGCGCCTCCAATTTACAGAGCATCCTTGCCCCCAACTATCCCACTCAGCTCCTTCAGACTAGCCAGCAACAATTAGCAAACACCTGGTGAAACTGCACAAATGCTGAGCTCATTATATCAGCTACTTCTCAGTGCAACGCTGGTAAAACGTTGCTAAAGGGTTAATAGAGGGGCCATGTTGTGATGACTTCCTGAAGGCGGAGTTCAAGAAAAAGCAGGAGTTTGTTGAAGTCAAATTTCTTTAAAGTAATACTTGATATATAATGCATTTTTATAACAACAGAAGGTAACATTGTTACTTGATTGTGTTATGAAATTGAATATGTGCCTGGAAAATCCATAATACTTTAAGATCTGAAGAAAACTTTGACTTTTATCAATGTCCCATGTAAAAGAGAAACACAATTTCATTTCATTGTATATTTTTTGACATTTTATGAAAAGGCAGTAAGTTACTTCTTTGCATTATTATCGTTCTAGACTGTCACAATAGGCCAGACAGACAAAGATATCTTAGGGTTTCTACTAAAAAGGCCGCAGGGTTAAAGTCTCTCAAAGGCTTTGTATTGGAAATCTATAATGTGGACATAATGGGTAGTTTCTCAGCAAATACAGAGGAAATAACAGATATTTCCAGTCACTGTTATCATCATCATCATCATTGTGCATTTTGTGAACTGTTGAGGTCATTTCACATGAAAAGGTCCAGTGCCTGTTTGTGTTAGCTGACCTGGAGTTAATCATAAGCACCATTTGCAGGCAGATATCTGCCAAAGGAAAACTGAAAGCTGACTTCAGAGACAGGGCTGCACAATGGAGCATCTAGCACTGTTGCCTTGCAGCAAGAAGATCCGGGATTTGAACCCTTGCCTACATAGTTAGCATGGGTACTCTCTCTGTTATACCTGCTGAAGTATCGATCAATAGGTATGTCTCTAAAGGACTTTAGAGGCATGAAGATGAGTAAATCATACAAACTTTCCACATGCCTTGTCAAAACAAACAAATTGTCATGACTCACTTTGTGCTATATTGTTTGGTGTTGGCTTTCGTCTTTGTTAGGAAGCAGGTCTGTCCTTAATCAGACAATGAAAATTGGGTATCTATATCAGTCAAATGTGGCCAAACATTTAAAGTCAGTTGATAAATCTAATGTTCTCTGAAAACAAATACATTCCAAGACTTGGTGCAGACATCTTTGAGTTTTACATTAAAATGTTCATCAGACTTTAAACTTCAACCATGCAAGCCGACCGTCACAGAAATCCAATACTCCTTTGTTCTCCGTGACCTTGAATGCACGAACCGGCTTTTTTTGTTGTTTGTTTTCAACATGACCTTTGAGACACCACTTCCTATAGTTATCATCTCAAGTCATATAAATGATATGATATGTGAAATACATGTATAACAATAAAATGCACAGATGACTGCTCAAGGCTTGGGTAAAGACATCAAGAGAGAGCTAATGGGATACACGGCTTAATTAAAAGCCTCTAATGAGCAAACTATCTGACAAGGATCTTAGGGGGGTGCAGGCGGGGTCGTTGTTTCCTGCGTAAACACGAGGAGGGAAATCACCCCCGGTTAGGAAGTGACCCACATTTTGCAAGAGGGACGACGAGGGGGTGATGCTTGTTCCCCTATTTGCTGGCACCCCCTCCCAGCCGGACTGCTGATTGGTTCATTACCCCTGGTAAACACACGCATACAACCCCCCACCTTGGCACACGCACTCACCAAAAAGGCATCCCCACCCCCCATTTTTTGGCTGCCTACTGTACAGATTCCTCTAGTCAGGATATTCAGAGCCCCTCATACCCTTTTACTATCCCTCATTCTGCAGGAATGTGAAACATTGAGTTTTTTGTTTTTGTCTAGACATGAAGTTTAAAACACCATAAAGACATTTCACATCTTGAATAATAAAATACTTTTTTGTTGTATTATTTCTGCTTTTTGTTGTATAAATTCTGTTTTCTTATATTTAAAATATTTTAACAATGTGTTTTTGGTTTTGTTGGGGGGGGATGAGCCATATACTATTTAACATCATCAGACAATGATTATTTTTGTCTGCTTCTCATTAACTGACAAGTAGATCTTTATACCCAGAGGCATTTCAACAACTCACACCAGGGTGGCTTCACTTCAGATTAAGGCAGGGAACATTTCTCAGGTGGGCACGTATGTTGTTGGGGTAGTGGCACAATTAACTACCGCTCATTCAAGCAGATCTCTAAGGCTTCATCCTGCCAGTTTTGACTGGAAAACCTCCTTAATAAGGATGCCATTTCTTTCTTCCCTGCTGGGATCTGGATGGCCGCTCTTTGAAGGTTAAACTTTTGGCTGCGTCACATGCAAGACAGTTTACCTTTACCATCTGATGCCTGCGCCTCTCCACTCGCCACTTGTTGTCACTTCCAGTTAATTCTGCTTCACTGGGTAGCTGCCCAGGGTCTGCAGGCGACAGTGCTTCTGGCAGCTGTGCTCAGATGGAATAAAGGACCGACAAAGTGATGTTGGGTCTGCTATGAAACATTGCTATAGGCCCAACAAGAAACAAAGGAATGTACCAGAGTACTTTGCATGTTGTGAAATATTAGCGGTAGAGTGGTGGATAACAATTTTTTTTTTTTTTTTTTAAATCACATCTTGACAATAATAAAGGCTATTATTCATTTTAAACTTGCTTTTATGTGTAAAATATAAAACATCCATATAACTTATCACACTGAACTCTAGAGGACTTAAAGAATCCAACTACGATAAACGTGACTCCAGTCGTGTATATTTAGTTATTTTCAGATGGTTTGTGAGTAGCAAATGTTTTCATATTTCATGTATGAAAGAGAATATGTTTCCAAATTTTCAGAGGGATATTGCGGAAGCCCTGCATGTCTGACTTAGTCTTTTGCGCCCTCAGGTGTCCGTAAAAAACACTGCATGATCAATTTGTTTTTCTAAAGCGTTTTACTGGGCAAATGGTTTTGTGAACATTAATATTTGCATATTATATACAAGTCCTCTGGGAATTCTGACTAGTCATAGTCAATAATTGTTCAAATATCCAATTTGTCAACCAAAATCATTTAATAATTTAATGTGTAAAATTAAATGTATTGGATGTGGTCAGAAAAGTGAGGTCATATTTTTAGAAGTGATCTTTGTGGTGGGCTGCACAGTGGCGCAGTTGGTAGCACTGTTGCCTTGCAGCAAGAAGGTCCTGGAGGTCCTGGGTTCGATTCCCAGCCCTGGGTCTTTCTGCACGGAGTTTGCATGTTCTCCCTGTGCATGTGTGGCTTCTTCCCACAGTCCAAAAACATGACTGTCAGATTAATTGGTCTTTCTAAATTCTCCCTAAGTGCGAGTGTGTGTCCATGGTTGTTTTTCCTGCGACAGACTGGCGGCCTCTAGCCCGGAGGCCGACCTCCCGACCCCACTAGGGATAAGGGTGTAAGAAGATGGATGGATCTTTGTGTTGATAAGGATGCTTATAGCGTTACAAATTATACACCACCATGTTTGGTAGGTTTAAAGAAAGACATTGACGTTCATTTTTCAGAAAAAAGAAAAATACCTTTAGAAAAATATACAGACAATTATGTGTTGCTTAGATGAGTCAAGAAATTCACTGGTAAAATATAAGTTACACAATGTGTTAAGACCTGGTGACACAAGTCAAGCTAATAGCAAATGTGATAGTTTCATCTGCACGAAGATTGATATGTACATGTTTACGTATGTGTTTTCTTTTAATATGCACTACTTTTCTGTTAAGTAGTGCTTACAACAGATGAGGACGCCTCCCGTGCGTCTGTGAACGCACCTGTGTCGTCACGTGACGAAGCGAGCGGCCTGAGCGGCGCCATCTCAGGTGGAACAGAAAAAGGAAAATCCAGCTTCTGACGACGTTAACGATGGATAAAGGAGACAGTCCCAGTGCTGCAATTTGCAAATTATGTGGGAATGCATTTAAACTTCCGGGTAGGATATTTACAATGATTTTAACACCGTTTATCTTCGATGTATCACGTTTTACGTGAAGTTTGCTTAGCAGTGGCGCCAGCAGGTGGCTAATTCTTTTAGCCACTTACTACCACTGCGCGTGCACAGACGTTTAAAATATAAATACAAAAGATGCCTATTAATTATGAGTAACTCTTGATGGTTGCAGTTTATTTAGAGGACGGGGTAACCACTGTAATGTCTTACACAGAGAATTTGGTGTTAGTAAATGAAAGCTAATTATAAAATCCCCGCCTACGTCATAGTCGGACATGATGAGTCTTCTTCCATGCTCGGCTACTTCTGCCTTTTTTAAAACCGCAAATAATCACGTTCACGTATTAATTTCACTATAAAATGAAAGTAACATTTCTTTGGGCTCTCAGCGTGTCATCATCTAGATTATGATGCTGCTAATCCATTATATACATTCAGTTTAAGTGAATCTTGGCTGAGGGAAAACATACACTTATACACATATCTTATAGTGATGATTTCCCATTATTATTACTATATTTTTTTGTTTTGAATTTTTAACTATAAGTTGGTAGTCAATCGTAAAGAGAAGTGAGACTGTACTTTGTTTTAAAATGCTTTTGGATGAATGTTTTCATTTTTGGAACCAAAAAAGTTGCTACCATTATGTTGAATGGATTAAATCTGGTCTACCTTCTTGTAGTCAGTGCTTATTCAGTTCTATCCATTTTGCCACCTTTCAGAGGATGAAACCGATGGTAATCTGCCCCGTATACTTGCATGCGGCCACATCTTCTGCACAAACTGCCTTGTGTCCATTCAGTGTGAAGGTGCCATAAGATGTCCAGATTGTGAGGTAAAGTCGTGTTGAAGGTTCCTCTTCTAACTGCTTACACACACACGCTGCAGCTTAAATGACCATGTTTATGTGTGTCTGCCGGCTGTCACGCATAAACAGACTGAAACTGGTTAAACTACCCTTTAGGGAGGGAACAGATTGCTCCCTCCCTAATTGCAGAGAAGAATATAAAGCTAAACTTGTGCTACAATCTTTGCCTCACTTGGTTGCATCCATAAGGTGAGCTCAATGTGGCCCCAGCGCTGGACGGTGAATGTAACTCTGTATCTGTTCCATTGGTATGACATGCATGGCTTGTAACATTTGACCATTTTTCGGCATTAAAGCCTGCTTTTACATATAACCAAATCTCATTATTTCTCGAGGTAATTTACACTCAGGGGTTCTGGTGTGGTCCTGAAACTGGTAAACAGACCTGGTGGAGCACAGAGACAAAAAGAATGAACTCCAAAAGTCATCAGACTTGTTCTTTCCGGGAGCAGACACAACGCTTTTGAAAACTATTCTGTTTTGAGTTGAGCGTAATGTTCAGGGTCATTTTCTGTTTTTACTGAAAACAGTTACACGCCTTTTAGCGTTTATAAGACATCCAACATTTTAGTAAATTCAAACATTTGTGGGCTTGTGCAAGTGTTGTGTGCTTAAATCTTTTGAAAACCAATGATGATGTTAACAAGATGAACTATGTATTTGCAGTTTTGGGCAACCCTTCCAGAAGGGGGGGTTAACGGCCTGCAGGAAGAAAGCAGAATCATAGGTCTGATTTACACTGCTGAGATGAACCAGATCAAAAGGTATAACCGTTTTCCTTGCACATGTTTTACCAAAATATAACAACTGGTTTTCTTCTGTCTTTTGATTTCAGAAAACTATACATCATTTTAATATTCATTTTTCTTTAAGCCTCCGCTGCAATGGACCTAAGGTGTGCCAGAAGAACAGATCACCTCGTGCAATTACTATTTCCAACAGTGACGTTGTGAAGCAGGTAAGTTTTAAACTTTTATTGCCGTTATTATTTAAATTTGCCTTTTCTTTTTTTTTTCAATAAATCTGTCCTAAAATATACTTTGCAAATGATTGTTCCTGTCTTTTTTAATATCTTGGAAGTACTTATTATGTTACAAACTAAAATCTGAGTAATCAGAAAAAAAACTAATTTGAACTTTTAATTTTTTATTCTTATTATTACTAAGCGTCGCAATGTACATAACTAAATGCTTGTGATCACAAAAATATGAACGAGAACCTGTGTTTCATCTTAGTGTTGTTTCCCCAGAGCTTTCAGTGTCTTTGGGCTTTTCAATATTTTGATCAGAATCCAGAGATGAAAAAACTATTTTCTTGATTTTTACTTTAATTTACAAAATGTGAACTTAAAATAAATCCGTCATTGTTTTATCTGTTTTAAACAGATACAGGAAAACTTTTATTTAATTAAATTTTCTTCTCAAATTTACAATATTAAGAATACTAAACACACAGCTTTTTTCATATTCCTTTAAGCAGGCACCTAATCGTATAACTACCCTATTGTAACTTTAGGAGTTGCTCATTCTTTTGCACATCTTGAACTGCCTTCAAATTGTGAACAAGAAGCAAATGTTGGCTTGAATGAGGTTTAGTGTTGGTCAACAGAAAAACAAATAGGATTTGATTTTACATTAGCTGAAGGAAACGGCTTGGAGCACATAGTAATTTATTTCCATTTCTCTCCACCACTTAGAATCAAACATCACAGACTGTCACACATTATTGGCTCTTCTAAACATTACATAATATGTAAATTATATCGAAAGAGAAGTGTCATTAAAGTAAGCTTCAGATGATTGCATATTTCTATGTTGTTATCAGAAAGTATGCCCACATATCTACGTTAAAGAAAACAGGTCAAACCTCATACTTAATGTAATCGACACTCCCTTCTTCCTGCATTGTATGAAAACCCTTCACTTCTCACGTTAACAGTGTTTTTTGATCTTGGTCCTGAGAGGTGAGTCTCTATTTTTTGGTGTATGAGGTGAATGATTTTTTTTACACTTTGGTGGTTGAAAAAAAAATGAGAGTAAACTTTTTTTACTTGGTTACATTCATGTCCTAATATTTGGTACAAAATCTGGACAGATTAATGTATTCATAATACAAGTTCAAGATGGAGGCCACATGAACATTTGGACATTTAACTGTTTTTCTTCATCTGTAAAGAATTTCGTATTTAGACCGGACTGGTTTGAACAGAGAATTGTGTTTTCTGTAGCCGGCAGACATTGAGAAGATTGAGAAGAGAGTAGATGAGTCATTGGTCCAGGCTGCAGAAAATCTTGCCCGGTTGGAAAACATCTATGAGGTAAAAGCAGCAATGTGTCTAATAATCAGATTTTTATGATTGTTATAGTTCCTAGAAACAAAATGCGCCTCTATGAATTGCCTGTCTGAGGCTCTTACTGGGATGTGGTTGTGTGGATGTGGATTGACTGGTCTTCACCTGGCAGACCCTGACAGCTGACCTGGCAGAGCAGGTGAAGAGAGAGAGAACCCGACTGGAGTTGGAGATCACCCAGGCCTCAAATAAAGCTGTGCACACGATTCAGAAATGGTATAAACTATAGCGCAGAGTATGCAGGGTTTCCCTCAGTGTATTATAAGCCTGGCGGGCCACCAGGCTTTACTTCCGCCCCCACCAGGCTAAGCATTACTCATTTACTTAAATCTTTTTAAAATGTTTGCATTTTTAAGACTTTATAGTTGGTGTTCAGGTATTAATCTTCAATCTTTCAATAACACATAATTATCAAGTGATATTTTCAAATTTCCTGTAAACTTTAAACATTTTTTAACTCAAAAACACGACGGGTCGCTGGATGAATGACTGACGTAACATCCAACCCCCGGGCTTAGCAAGTTTTCTGGGGGAAACCTTGAGTATGCTTGTTAATATGATCTTACATTCAGCTTCAAAAGTAAGTTATCTAAATATTTGTTAGTTGATCTTTCTCTCTTCTGCTTAAAAGTCTGAAGGCAATAGATTAGTTTTAACATTTTTTGAAATTCCCAAAATATCTCCGTAATCCGTCATAATTTTGGAGTTTGTTGGTCAACAGGAAAGATACACAGTTTAACCAGCTAAAAAAAATGGAGATGCAGTTTCCCTCCAGCCAGGCAGTGGTGTCCCATGTCCAGGAGAAGATTAAAGCTTTGGAGATCGCCATGCAGATGGCCAGAGAAATACGCCGGGTCCCCTTCTTGGAGCAGTACTGCATCCTGGATAAGGTTGGCGATTTGATGGCGTTTGAAATCCTGCACTGTTGGAGTTCGTTTTTAGACCCCACAGAAATGAAAAGCTGTTGTGTTTGTTGGCTCAATAATCACACTACTGATGTTAGCATCCACACTTTAATGGTCGCCATTAACATAGTTAACAACATGCAGAATGAAAAACTACAGCTCTAGCCCCGCCTCCCTTTACCTTACATCCAACACCAGCACAGTGTGCTACTTACAACTTAACAGTGTTGAACAGCTTTGCATTTCTGAGTCATTGACTGTAACCCTCTACAGAACGAAACTATCATGCTGGTTGTTTCTCTCATTAATAGGTTTTAGAAACACTGCAGACACCAGTGGATCAGATGACCATTGATTTGAAATGCATCACTGATGGAACTGGAATGAGGTTTGAAACCAGATTCAGTTTTAATACAGTCACAATAAAGTAGAGCTTCCTTATAATTTTGGGTTTCAGATAAAAGAGTCTTCAAAATATTGTCTTTAAAAATCCTTAAAGTTAAAGATGAAATTAAATATTTACACACGTTGTTTAAAAACAACCTTTTTTAATGCATCTGAAATAAAAGTTTAATATTCTTTTCCTGCTTTAGCTCATTTAGGATTAACATTATTTGTAGTTGCTAAAGGCCAGATTATTTAGTCAGAAGTTTGCATCACTTGGAACAATTTGGGAAAGCCCAGATGATGATGTCATGGCTTTGTTAGCTTCTGATAGGTTCATTCATAACATCTGAGTTAATTGTATTTACACATGTTTCTGTTTTGTAAAACTTAAGACAGTCCTTTTTGTGTTGTCATGAAGAAAATTGAAATATATCAAGTAACAAAATTTTGGGTCAACAACAAGTCAGGTTTGTTCTTGAAGTAGAGTATCATGAAAAAGTTTGATATTTTTTGTAATTTTATAGATTCATTACAGATAGTGAAATGTCAAGCCTTTATTTCTTGTCATGTTCACCATTAAGGCCAACTGTTCATGCAAACACAAAGTTCAGACTCCTCAGAAAGTTGCTTCTCTCAAATGGACAATGAGTGTAATCATACAGCCAGGTATGCTGTTGGGTACGACAGTGTTTTGGAGAAGCCTCATTTCAGCAGGCAACTTGCAAACCTGACTAGGTTAACACAGGTCTTTCAGGGGGAGGTGGCTGACATCAAAGCTAGATATTTGAGAAATTTATGGACCAGTAGCCACATAGTTATAAAAAGAAGAAAGACAGTTCAGTGAAACGCCTTAGTGTGAATAAAGACAAAGCTTTTTCAAACAGTTGATGACCAGCTGTGGTCTAGATTGAATTTCAGGAAAAAAAAGCTAGTAAGCAAAAGCTTTTAAAATGTGATGTCAAATGTGGTCTATACACCAAGTCAGGTCTGAAGTGCCATAATTGTGTGTTGTATGAATTTTGACTTGAAGTTGTGAGCTCATTTAAAATCGACGACTCTAAAAACAACCCAGGGGTCGGCCACTTGTTGTTTTGTTGTTCTTGCTGTAATATCTATGTATATGTAGTGCATGTAAGAATGACGGGTCCTAAAAACAAAAACTGTTTCTAAATATATACGTAATGGTGTCAGTTCACGGAATATGAAGTTTTGTATTTTATATTTGTCTTGTATTTCTTCTGTATGTTACAGTTGTGTTTTTCAGTCAGAGAATGTGAGCCAGTGTTTGACGTTGTCTCTGAAAATGGAGGCCTGCGGCTCAAACTCGTGAGTTTAAAACATTTTAAAAAAATAATTACAGTTTCATTCTATGGCACATTTGTCAAACTCAAGGCCTGGGGGCCAAATCTGGCCCGGCATAGCTTTTTATGAGGCCCTTTAAACTCCAAATTACATGAATTATTCCCTCAAGTTTTTCACAAATCTGAAAAATTCATACAAAATCCACACAAAGTCAGCAGATCCCCACATTTTGTTCTGATTTTTACTGCAAAGTTTTCTTGAAATTGGTCAGAAACATTGGGTTTAAGTGTTTGCTGTCTCAGCCTTACTTGATGTCAAGCTGTAGTCTGTGAGCGACATGGCGAGTGATAAAAAGTCATATTTAGCATCAAATATTCCTAAATTATCGCCACAGGTCAGCGAGATTTGATTGAAGAAAAAAAACCCCACAAAAACAGTCACAAAATCCTGTATGGACTAACCAGGATTAATTTTAAGAAACTGAATACTGAAACAAACAGCTATTTATCAATATTTTAACAGCTTAGTGGGTTTTGTTAACACATTCTGGCCCTTTTACAACATTCAGATTTTTGATATGGCCCAAAATGAAAATGAGTTAGATGCCACTGTTCTATGTAATACTTAACAATATTTCTTCTTATTTTTCTGCAACTTCATGCTACTTTTTGGAGTCCTTAACATATTTTCCTTTAATTTATGACATTCATATTTGTGTACTGTTGCCTAAATTTTCATAGCTGGGCTTAAGATGACTGGAAAAACACCACATCTGCTCTGATTTTGATTTTTTTGTTTATTATTTGCTAGCCAACACTTTTAAGTCAGTTGGTATATTTTGCTTGTTTGTATTCCAACATATAGTCTCCTCTTTGTTTACTTTTTTTTTTTAATATAGTAACAAATTGCTTTTTGTTCTTTTTATTTCAGTGTAATCAGGCAGCTAGTGGGAAACCACCAATCAGACGTCTCCATCAAAAGCTCTTCAAGGAAAGATTTCAAGCACAGAAACGGCTGCTCCAATCTACCCAGTAGCAAGCCAGAGAGCCAAGGGGCCAAAAGATCATCAGCTCAAGGGACCCATCTGGTCCCAAAACCTGGCCCTAAGATCAGCCTTTCCCATCACAGCTCGTTCTCGGACCTTGGAAGCCCCGATGTGATTATTGAGGAATTTTTCGACGATAACCCGGAGCCTGGTGTGTAGCTCAGTCATGTGTCACTTTTAGCTTGATGTCAGATTCAGCTGCAGTTGAGGTTTTGGTTTTTATTGTTTACATTACGTCTTTCTACAGTGACTCCAACTGGACCTGAAATGGCCAACAACGAATGGAGAACCCAAAGAAGACGAAAATGTCACCTGCATGACAAAAAGTGTAAGGAAGGTTAGGAAGCAGCTCTCCGATCTTTATTACATCTTTGCTTTGTAAATGTAAGACACTGATTAGAAACCGGCAAATAAAAATGCAATTCTATACGAGTGGAAGATTAATCTAGGAACTATATAGAAGATTTAAAATAACTTAAAACACTCTGATTTTGACGCTCTCTTCATTTCTCAATATTGTCCATTCAGTTCTTCATCTCATTGAGTTTTATTCAGCAACTTTTTTGTGCTGTTCTCCTCTGCTTTAGTTACTCACTGGGTGGTGTTGACCCATGTGGTGAATCCAAGTCACTTCTACGTCCGCTATGTGGCTGAGAAGAAGGAAGGTGAGGTTCTTTCAAGGAAGATTAACGAACTCTGCTTTGGAGAACGTTGCCTGTTTACACAAGGAGACACCATGGAGAGAGGTATTTATGTCTCCGTCAGACTATCGCTTTTTGTAGCACTTTATCAAGCTCCTAGTCAAAAGTAAGGGTTAGGAGTATATTTAAGTGGTGGTGCAATTGGGTTTTAGTGACACATCTTTGAGGTTGAAGATTGCTCCATAAGGCAGAAGTCTTGATTTTACATGACTCTCGATGGTAGCAGTTCCTTTGCAGTAATAGTTGACACATAATTTTGTAACAAGCTTGTCTTTTCCTGAGTTGGAATATATAGCATTGTAGCTTGAAGGGCTTCAGGTTTACAGTGTGGTTTTACTTCTGAACATCCTTAGAAAGTCTTAAAAAACCTTAAATCCATGTCTCTAAAATGAAATTAAAATGTCTTAAATTAATGAAAAAATAATAATTTGATGCTTAGTCACAGATCTCACATTTTATTTGTGTCTTGACTATTTAATCTCTTATATTCAATTTAATTTATTTTTTCTTGTGGAACCTTTCTGTCAGGTAAACAATTGAGTCGCACGTAGACGTCTTCATTACGTCTGCATTCATTACTCAAGCTGCTAATATGCTCTTGCTAGCTAGCTAGCGTTTTTGTCTCTCTTGGGGAAGTGTAACTTTGTTGCCAGTGGGGTGGATTAAGTTTATCTTTGCCACTTATTCACTTCCTTTGTACATTTCTGTTGTGATATAGGTCTTAAATTTAATTCATAATGGTTTTAAAATGGTCTTTCAAAGCCTTAAATTTGAGTTGGTGAAACCTGCAGAAATCCTGAATAGAGTTCCTTTTGTTCTATTTCAAAAGATTTTCTTTCGATGTTCCTGCATATGAAACCTGAGTCCCACGCTTTTAAGATCCGCCTTTTGCATTCCTTCGGATTTGATTGTAAACAAACGTTAAGATAATCGAGTTTTGATGTTTGTCAGTCGAGTCATAATTGTTTGTGTCAAAAAAAATACATTTATTTTCTCCCACCCTTAGTCTGTGAATATTTCTACGGAGATGTTTGATTGTAGTTTTCCCTGCTCGTCTCCAGGCTCCATGATCTTTGTGAAGTGGAAGGACGTGGTGTGGTGTCGTGCCACAGTGGTTGAAGTCTTTCAGAAAAGCTGTGTTAAGGCTGTGAAGGCCTGTCCCGTCACCCAGCTGGCCAGTTTGCGGGTCTTCTTCCCAGATTATGGGTTCACTAAAAGCGTCACCATCCAGTCGTACGTTGTAATTCAACCAGACTCTATTTGTTTGCTTCTCTTTGATAATACGACTGCAATATTTACTCTGTTTCTCAGCGAGGAGGCGGCTGCCGAGTCTTTACTTAAAGCTGTGAACAACCACCTGAGGAAAGTGGCTGAATCTGTGAATGTAGAACTGAATAACTTTGCTCCTCAGGCTGTAAGATGTTCACTGAAAGACCTGGTCCCATATAACCTGGTAGGATCACTCTAGATTCAAATGTTTAGAGCTACAGAAGGTTGATGTGAAATTGAAAGCTTGTGTGTGTGCAGACAGAGGGCTGGAGCGAAGAGGCAAAGTCTGAGTTCTGCTGTGTGGTCGGATCTGCTGCTGTGGAGATGCGACCTTTGGGTCAGGACAGAGACTCTTTGTTGGTGGATCTAAGAAAATCTCCCATGGAGCAATCCACTGATGTTCCCATCTCTGTCAGGGAGTACCTCGTTTTCATCGAGGTGGCCAGGTACCTGTACATGTGTTTATTTTACCGTTAAGCATGTATGACATGATAAAAACCTGTTATAAATTTGAGATGTAGGAATCAGGACTTGTCCCCAAATATTACATGTGGTTTTCTACCGTAGGTTTTACTCCCCAGTGACACTAGGCAGGAAGCCTCTGATGTACTACCCGCCTGTGTATCCGGAAGCCAGCACAGAGCTCGATGCTGTGGTCAGCCACATCAACAACCTCTCTGACTTCTACATCCAGCTGGTATGAATCCGAGACACCAGAGATAGAAAACCAAAACAACTTCCCAGAACTGTTCACTTTGGGGAGGTTCAAGTCAGGACAGCTTTATATGCCGTATTTTCCAGACTATAGAGCGCACCATACTATAAGCCGCATCTACAAAGTTTTTTTTTTTTTTTTTTAAACTGGAAACGTTCATATATAAGCCGCTGGTATTTCCGCTGCTCTCGGTTTTTCACAAGGACGCAGCCTTGTGTCTTGGAACCATGGATTCGTTCACGTCGAGTTTAGGAGCAGCGGCTCTATTTCATTTCCCTCCTGAACTGCCAGATCGATACTCCTCAACTTAAAAGCTGCATCAAATTAACTTCTTCGTGTGGTTTTTCCATGATAAGTTTGAAAACATTTCTCCGTCGTGCCTGCTGCTAGCATTTGTTTGTTTTAAATTAAAATCGGCACTTTCTTCTTTGATTTCCAATTTTGACTTCCAATGATTCACTTCCTGCTAAAGAGCCCCCTGGTGGTTGAAGAAAAA